>NKDA01000003.1:1800000-2035000 GCA_002872375.1 Eulimnadia texana | reverse complement strand
CGAATTTTGTGGAGGAATTCGGGCGTTGGGAAACGATTGCTGCGGAGGTTTATCAGTGTTTTAATTTCGGTCCGGAAGAGAGGGCAAGTTGTCCAGATGGTGCCGGCTATTATTATTATGGTTATTATTATTATCGTTATTATTATTATTATTATTATTATTATTATTATTATTATTATTATTATTATTATTATTCTATGGTTTATGGTTTATTTCCTCTCGGCTAAGGCTCAAAGCCTATTGCCACACAACACAAATTTGTTACACACTGTTGCATGAAGACAACAAATTAATTCATTCCTAGTTCTAATGTGCTAAATTCTACTTCCCTGTCTAGTCTGCGCCGACACCAAAGAATGAAAAAAGAAAAAACGAAAAGGAGTGATTCATGGTTGGTTCTAAAATTTAAAATTGGAAGTAATAAAAAGTGAGTCTGAGTGAAATGACAATGGAGTTATGATCGGTTCTAGTTTGTCTAATTCTAATCCCAGTTACTCTGCACCGACACCTATGAATGGAGAAAGTGAGAAATGAATGTGCTTAAGAAAATGAAAAATTAATTGCCGATAGGTTTCACTATGTTACAGTAGGACGACAGTAACTAGTGCAAGGCTTTCAATGTTGCTTCGGAGATGAGACAGCTAATAACGGATATTCTGTCAATGTTATTTTTCAGTAAAACTTGCATTAAATGCTTGCGTTCTTGAGTTACTAGGGAGCAGGTAAGAAGAATATGATTAAGGGTTGCAGTTATTTGACACTTCGGGCATAATGGGGTTTTGGTTCTTCCTATTGCATGCAGGTATTGAGGGGTGGGATAAAAGTTATTTCTAACATTAATAAACAGCGAGAGAAGATGCCTAGGCACTGTCAAGTCGATTGTCGGTTTTTGCGATACTTTCGGCTGGTGTTGCCGCAAGCTTTTCGCCATTTCAGAATCGCTCCAGTCTTCTTGCCACCGTCTCCAGTAGTGGTCCCTTATGGTCGAGGTGTAATGAGACTGAGGTAAGCCCTTAGCTGGAATTAGAGTTCCCGTGTTTTGTTTGGCGTTTTTAGCTACCCTATCCGCGATTTCGTTTCCTGTGATCCCACTGTGGGCTGGGACCCACATTAAGATGATTTTTAATCGCCTAGACACTTGTGAAATGATCTCCCAACTTTCTTGAATGATCTGGTCTCTCTTCCTCCAGGTTGCAGAAAGCAGCTGGATTGAGGAGAGGGAATCAGTTGCAATGAGGGCCTCAGAGTAGCCCTGTACGCGAGCGTATCCGATTGCTCGCGCTATTGCAACGATTTCTCCATGGAAGTTAGACCAGTATTTTGGGAGGAAGTATTGGACGGTTTTTCCGTTCATCGAGTCGTATATCCCCAGGCCGACCTCGGAGTTGGTTGTTTTGGAAGCGTCCGTATAAATTATGGGTATTCTTCGTGACTGGACACGCAGAATATCAAGGATCTCTCTGAAGTTCTTCTTCACCACACACGTTAATGGTGGGGTGCCAAATCCCAAGGCGCTCTGGGCCGTTTGTTGTAGTATCGTTTCTTAACCAGATGAGGGTCTATGGCAAGCAGTTCTTCTGTGGCTATTGACATGGGGCTTTTATATCTTTTGTGACGAAAGACATGATCCTCGGAACTTAGTAGCTCGACGAGGGGGTGTTCAGGATTTTTTAGGAACAAAGAAGTCCTATGCCGGAGGCGTTTCTCTTGTATCCTGAATTCCATAGGTAGAATCCCCAAGTCAACACACAAGGCTCTTGCTGCCGTTGCTCTCGAGGCTCCCGATGCCATTAGTAAAGACTGCTTTTGTAGACCCTCCATCTTTTTACGATTGTTTAACGATATAGTTGAAAAGCAGCTTGATCCGTATAGAAGAATGGGTTCTATTTTTGATCGAATTATTGTTAAGGCAATGTGGGCTGGCATTTTGTTTTGCTTTGACAGGAGCGGAGATAGATATTTGATTACTAAGCTGGCTTTTCTGCACTGGGTTGCTACGTGTTTTTCCCAATTTAATTTTTTGTCCAAGATAACGCCCAGGTATTGGATGCTGTCTGATGCGTTGACTTCGGTGTTGTTGATCGAAATGGTGTTCCAACTTGGAAGTCGCTTCCTACTGAAGTGGGCTAGTTGGCATTTTGCAGGGTTGACATTCATTCCGATCTTCGTGGCCATGGCAATCAATCTGTTTGTTGCTCGCTGCAGTTGTTTGGTGGTTGCAGCCGCAGTTCTGCCACTGACAAAGAGAAGAATGTCATCTGCAAAAGCCAGCGCTTTGCACCTTGAGGTGTTGATAGAAGCTACGAGATCCCTGACGTAGTAGTTGAATAGTATAGGAGACAACGGACTTCCTTGCGGAACACCCCTTGTCATAGTTAACTGTTTGCTCTTCTCCCCGTTGGCGTCTACATGAAACGTCCTATTGTTCAGAAATTGTTGCAGCCATCTTACATATACCGGTGGGATATTCAGCTTCGTTGTTTTTGGATGAGTATTTCGTGGTTTACCCGATCGAACGCTTTCTCCACGTCTAATGAAATGACTGATGTTATGTGACGTTTGTCCAGAGATCGATGAATGTTTTCTGATAGATACAAGACTGCGTCTTCAGCGGATGTAAGAGGTCTAAAGCCGAACTGGTGCGGGTGGAAATGGTGGTCTTTCTCTGCCAAGAAGAGTATTCTGTCTTTGACTATTTTTTCTAGACCTTTGGATATTGTTTGAAGGAGCGATATCGGTCTAAAGGATGAGGGATTTTCGTACGTGCTTTTATTGAGTTTTGGTATCATGACGATTTTTGCGTGTTTCCATGCTGTCGGTATGCATCCAAGAGAAAGGCAGTTGTTGTACACATATTTTAGAAGAGGCATCAATACGTCCATTGTTTTTTGCCAAAAGAGAAATGGTACTCCATCCGTTCCTGGCATTTTATTCGAGGCCGACCCGAAAGTTGAGTTCTTGATCTCGTGTTCCGAAATCTCTGGGAACCGTGAGCGATGTTCTTGTTCTTTTCTGGTATTTGCTGGTTCACGTAACTCTCCTTGTAGATACTCTATGCCGACATAGGTTAGTTTATCGTGTACATGTGCAATTCCTTCACGACCTGGTACTGCTATAGTATCTATTCCTGGGAGTGATAGACCTGAGCGGCTGGCATTTCGGACGAGTTTCCAGACATCTGTGGTGTTCATGGAAGAAAGTTGTTGTTGCCATATTATTATTATTATTATTATTATTATTATTATTATTATTATTATTATTATATTATTATAATTATAATAATAATAATTATTATTATTATTATACTATATATATATTATAAGTACATGAATATTTATACCCAGCGGAAAATGAAGGATGTCGGCTACATCCTGAACGATATCCGTAACATATCCTGAATATTCTGAACCACGCCCGTTTGTGGATGAGTAAAAAAAAAATTGTGTTGAGAATTGTGAATCTTGATTATTGAAGGCACTGTTAAGTATCCTGAAAAGCGTTTTTTTCAGGATGCTGTTAAGTACCCTGAACATGTATTATTCAGGCATTCCAATGTCAGGGTCCTGGACGTCCTCGAAGCGGGCCAATTTCACTGCACTCAGGATCCTGATTGGCATCCTGAAAATGCCCTTTTCAGGATATTTTCAGGGTCCTGAAACTATCCTTTTCAGGATATTTAATTAAATATCCTTATTAAAGTTATTAATATTAAAGTCCTATAATAAAATATAAAATAAAATAAAATAATATGAAATAATAATACTAATAAAATATAAAATATATAAAAAAATATAAAATTAAAGTATTATTATTATTAAAGTCCTGAAACTATCCTTAATTTTCTGCTGGGTAATAATACCAGTGATTTTTTATATGATTTTGTTTATTAACAGGTATGGAGAAAACAGTCGACAAGGTAGTGGATCGGGTAAATCAGGGGTACAGCTTCTGGTAGCTACCTTCCGGCACATGAAACATCCGTACCAGATACTACTGATACCCCTGACGTTGTGGGCAGGTTTCGAGCAAGCATTCCTCGGTGCCGACTACACAGCGGTGAGTTCTTGTCTCTTGCTTATATAAAAATGATGGTGCCTTTTACGGTGCCTTTTTGAGTTGACATTTAGTTAAGTGGTTTTGAACTTAGTTTTACATTTTTTGGGGGGGGGGCTTTAAGGCGATACACGCAATTTGTTAAAAAGGCACCGTAAAAAGTAACTGAGAAACTACGAAAAGGCACCGTAATAGTGCCTTTGTATAGTGTTTTTGAACGGTATAAAACACTATTGGTCGGAAGTTCTCTTGATTCAATACAATAACTCACAACAATACCCATGTAACAATGATGGTACCTTTTACGGTGCCTTTTTCAGTTGACATTGAATTAAGTGGTTTTGAACTTTGTTTTACATTTTGGGGAGGGGGGGCTTTAAGGTGATACAATCGATTTGTTAAAAAGGCACCGTAAAAAGTAACTGAGAAACTACGAAAAGGCACCGTAATAGTGCCTTTGTATAGTGTTTTTGAGCGGTATAAAACACTTTTGGTCGGAAGTTCTCTTGATTCAATACAATAACTCACAACAATACCCATGTAACAATGATGGTGCCTTTTGCGGTGCCTTTTTGAATCGACATTGAATTAAGTGGTTTTGAACTTAGTTTTACATTTTTTTTGGGGGGGCTTTAAGGTGATACAAGCAATTTGTTAAAAAGGCACCGTAAAAAGTAACTGAGAAACTACGAAAAGGTACCGTATAATAGTGCCTTTTTAATTTAAGTTTTTGCACGGTGTAAAACACCATCGCTTGGAAGTTATCTTACTTCAGTACAATATTTCACAACAATACCCATGTAAAAATGATGGTACCTTTTACGGTGCCTTTTTCAGTTGACATTGAATTAAGTGGTTTTGAACTTGGTTTTACATTTTGGGAGGCTTTAAGGCGATACACGTAATTTGTTAAAAAGGCACCGTAAAAAGTAACGGAGAAACTACGAAAAGGCACCGTAATAGTGCCTTTGTATAGTGTTTTTGAACGGTATAAAACACTTTTGGTCGGAAGTTCTCTTGATTCAATACAATAATTCACAACAATACTCATGTAACAATGATGGTGCCTTTTACGGTGCCTTTTTGAGTTGACATTGAATTAAGTGGTTTTGAACTTAGTTTTACATTTTGCGGGGGGGGGGGGCTTTAAGGTGATACAAGCAATTTGTTAAAAAGGCACCGTAAAAAGTAACTGAGAAACTACGAAAAGGCACCGTATAATAGTGCCTTTTTAATTTAAGTTTTTGCACGGTGTAAAACACCATCGCTTGGAAGTTATCTTACTTCAGTACACTAATTCACAACAATACCCATGTAAAAATGATGGTGCCTTTTGCGGTGTCTTTTTGGTAAGACCTTGAGCTAGTTAGTTTGAAAGTAGTGCAAAAGTTAAACGCTTTATAAGGCGATAAAGGTAACTGTGAAAAGGCACTGTAAAGTGTAACTGAGAGACTACGAAAAGGCACCGTAATAGTACCTTTGTATAGTGTTTTTGAACGGTATAAAACACTATTAGTCGGAAGTTTTCTTGATTCAATACAATATAACACACGTCAATAAGGTGCAAAAATGATGGTGCCTTTTGCGGTGCCTTTTTACCGTAGATTGCACGGTATAAAAGCCCACTCGGGTTCATTTTCACGGACTAACCTAATTCAGTACCAATAGTTCACAAACATTTGCCACTTGTATAAATGATGGTACCTTTTGCGGTGCCTTTTTCCAGTGTTTTGTACCGTACGAGACACCATTGCTTGAACCCATTTCTACTTCGGTACTCAAAATCATCCTAACTTATTACAATATTTCACTATAGCAGAATTGATCTATTAATTTTAGTTCATTTTTTCCAGGCTTTTATAACTTGTCCTCTCGGTGTGTGGAACGTTGGTTTCGTCCTGATTTGCTACGGGGCAACGGACGCTGTGGCTTCACTCTGCGCTGGAGCCGTGGTCAAGAAAATCGGGCGAATACCTTTATTCGTCTTCGCTACAATAATTAACTTATCACTAATCATCACGCTTCTCATTTGGAGACCAAATCCCACACAAACTATCGCTATATACGTTATAGCTGCACTCTGGGGACTGGCCGATTCTGTATGGCAAACACAACTTAATTGTAAGTAAATTAATAACGATATTAATATAATTTTATTAGAGATTTAACTATTTTGAAAAGCAATTCCGGACAACTTGGAACAAATGTGTGTGGTGTAGAACTTTTCACGCTGATTCCGAATATATATGGTGTCCCTATTTCAATTTTCTACCGTTGAGTCGCTAAAATCTATGAAAATTTGAAAACGGACGTGGCAATGCTGGAAAGTAAGCACACGATCTGATTGGTTCGCACTGGTCTCGTGATCAAAACAGCTAATTGCCTCACAGTTGCAGACGAATGCAGTACTTCCACTTTGCAGGGAAACTCCCTTAAAAAGGGAAAACTGGGTCTCAAAAAGGAAAAATAAGGGGAGAAACATAAAAGTATAGCTTGATATACTAGACGGAAGGGGAAAAAAGGGAAAACGGAAAACTGAAAGTGGAAGCACCGACTCCCTATAACATGCTACATGTCTGCTAGTGCGAAGCGAACATTATTTGATTGGCTGTTTCGATCACGTGACCAGTGCGAACCAATCGGATCCTGTGCTTACTTTCCAACGCTGCCACGTCCATTTTCAAACTTAAACTAATTTTAGCGGCTCAACGGTAGAAAATTGAAATAGGGACACCATATATATTCTGAATCAGCGTGAAAAGTTCTACAACAAATATTTTTTCCAAGTTTTCCGGAATTATCTTTTATTAAACTCAATATTTTAATGTTTTATGTTATTTTACAGCATTTTACGGCATCATCTTCGCTGACAGTACCGAAGCGGCTTTCAGTAATCATCGATTGTGGGAATCGATAGGTTTCATTATTGCTTACATCTACAGTACACTGATTTGCATCAATGCCAAACTGTACGTTCTGCTCGGAGTCCTCGGTTCGGGGATGATCGGCTACGGTATCATTGAAATCATGGAGTATCGACGAAAAAATCGAGAAAAGCAGCAACTGTAATCGATTTTAAGCCGGTTCGCGAACGGTTCGGCTTAAAAAAAAAAAGGTTTAAACCGCCCATTTATAAATATTAAAATTTTTAAAAATAAGATACACAATACTGATGTATTTTTCTGTAACTGAAATACATTAAATATGATACGGAATGTAATAAAAAGATTTTTTTTAAAGATTCTCAGTTAATGGCAGTCATGGATAAGACTAGAAATTTTCCCAATAATTCAGATTCTTTGATTTTTTCCATAAAATAAACTATCAAATAAGGCTTTGGTCATGTGATGTGGTCTTTCCAGAATTAGCACGAGCATCCCGAGGCCTTCGTTTCGTCTTGTCCCTCGTTTTCACGTTCCTGTAATCAATGATTAAATTCCTATAATCAATAATAATAGTTTAAAACAAAAATTTATACCGTTAAAGCAATATTACGGCCTTTCTTCCCGGGAGAAAGCGACATTTCCACAGTTTTTTCCATTCGAGTCATCACCAAGTTTAGCAGCAGGTCCACCGCTAGGTTAACGTTATGTCCCGTCGCAGCACTCGTTTCGATGTAATGCAACCTAAACATAAATTCGATTAAATTTGACACTCATCTGGAGTTCAGTAAATTATTTTCATTATTTTTTACCCAAATTTTTTAGCTGTTTCTTTGGCTCGTTCCTCGCTGACCATTCGCTGGTCCTCCAAATCGCATTTATTCCCGCAGAGAATAACGTCTGGCTCGTCACAGTAGGCGTGAGTCTTAAAAACGATTATTACAATTTGGCATTTAACGATTTAGGAAAACTAAAAAAACCTTCAACTGCTCGAGCCAACTGCGTATGGAAAGAAACGACTGCTCGTTCGTCAAGTCGAACAGAAGTAGAAAGCCCATGGCGTCTCGGAAAAACGCTGTCGTCAAACTGCGAAAACTTGACAATCGAAGGAGAAATGTTAACAAATCTGAAAATCAAAACGTAGACGAAAAAACGAGCTTTACCGTTCCTGTCCCGCAGTGTCCCACAGTTGCAAGTGGATCCTCTGGCTCTTTCCTTGAAACCCGTTCGTTTCTTTTGGTTTGTAGACGATGCGTTTCTCTCGGAAATCAATTCCAACCGTTGAGATGAATCTCGAATTAAACGTTCCGTCAGTGTATTGATAGAGGAAGCTGGTTTTCCCAACTCCAGAGTCGCCAAGCGTCAGAAGTTTGATGAGATAATCATACTCCATTTGATAAATTTTACTCTACAGTTTCAAATAAAGATATAATTTAGACTCTGTAAAAGTTATTTAAGTGTATAAAATGGCTGAACTGATTTAATCTGTTGAAATACCTTTAAATTTAATGACTAGAAAATGTCAACAGGTTGTTGTGACGGTGGAAACGTCAGTCTTCCACTATGTAGGGAAATTCCCCTGAAAAGGGAAAAAGGGGGAAAAATTCACAACTGTTGAGGTTTGACGAAATAAAGAGGAAAATATGGGAGGAGGGAAACTGAAGGGAAAAGTAAAGTTCAGAAATATTGCAAAGAGGGGGGAAAAGGGAAACTGTTATTTCTCAAGCAAAGGGGAAAAAGGGAAAAGAGATTTAGCCGCGTTGCCGGATTTCTAAAATACCACGCCCAGTGCGCGCCACATTTGAATTAATAATATAAACATAGATTCTAAATATAAATGTTAAATAAATACATTATTAGAAAATATAGTATTTAATTAATTATTTATATACAAATTAAACAACAAGGTCCTCCGCTTATTTTTCAATTTAAAATCGTTAAAACACCAATACGCTGGAAAGTTTCTCTACAAAAATATTAGCGAAAATTGCATGATTCGGAGTGAAAAATGTTTCCGCTAGTTTTTCTTTTTAGTTAAAAAGGAATTTTTCAGAAACAGTGCGACTGAAAATATTTGCAAACTTAAAATTAAGGAATCAATTGTATTTGTATCTCGTTTTGCTGCTAGAAGGATTTGGCAATACTGTAGAGCTATGGTAAAAAGCTGCAGCGTATTTTTTCAAACCATCTGCTTTGCGGAGGATGATTTGAATCCTGGGTGGAATGGACCACCCAAAATGGACCTTTCTCTGTCTGCTGTAGAAAAAGTTACTAAACCTTACCTTACCTTACCTTACCTAACCTAACTTGATTTCGCCCTCAGTCCGAGCCCTATCATCCCCACCTCAGCCCTACAATGGATCTTCCATAGGCCTACTCGATTGGTAGGGTCTAGCCTACTTTTTACACTCCCAGTGATGTTTTTCTCAGGGTCCATTTCTTCCAGATTCCGATTATTTCCGTACATCTTTTGAACTAGTGGAACTATCTTTGAGTATGAATAAGAATGGAGGGGCCCTCAGTACGGCCAACCTGGCCTCAGCAGGGGGCATTCCTCCCTCAACCACCCACTTTGTGTGAGGGGCTTAGAACAGAAGAAACAAATGACGAACGCAGTCCGCTGAAAATATTTGATTTGCCCATAGGCGCGCGCACCTTCACTTTTATCTCCGACTTCGTTTGCTGTTCTGTTTACATTAAGCGATAGTGTTTTGTTTCTTCTGGTGTAGCCAATCAGAGCGAAGTACCTCAGGGCTTGTTTCAAAAGTTGGTCGGCCCGGGTGGGTTCCCAGCAGAAAACTAAGGATAGTTTCAGGACCCTAAAAATATCCTGATACCAATCAGGACTCTTGAGTGCGGTGAAATTGGCCCACTTCCAGGGCGTTCAGGACCCTGACATTGGAATGCCTGAATAATACATGTTCAGGGTACTTAACAGCGTCCTGAAAAATCGCTTTTCAGGATACTTAACGGTGCCCTCAGGAATCAGGATTCACAATTCTCAACACAATTTTTTTTTACTCATCCACGGTCGGACGTGGTTCATGATATTCAGGACATGTTACGGATATCGTTCAGGATGTAGCCGACATCCTTCATTTTCCGCTGGGTTGTTGAAGAGAAGATAGCCAAGTGCCTCTCCATTCTTATTCATACTCAAAGGGCCCTGACAGAAAATTCTCATAGGACTACGTAGAATTTGGAACAAAGACTCAGTGAAATCTCATAACTTTTGGAGCGTTCTCACTGAGATCTCACTGAGTCTCTGTTCCAAATTCTACGTACTTCTATGAGAATTTCCTGTCGGGGCATTATGGTACGCCAAACTTTGGGTAAATAGCCGTTAACCGGCATACGAGCATCAAATTTTGTTTCAAAGACTGTGTCGTTTATTGCTTCAGGATACTATCCTGAAGCGATCAATCAATGAAGTCCTGACTGAAAATTCTCATAGAGTATGTAGAATTTGGAACAGAGACTCAGTGAGATCTCAAGTGAGAAATTCTAAAAAGTTGTGAGATCTTACTGAATCTCTGTTCCAAATTCTACATACTCTATGAGAATTTTCAGTCGGGGTATCAATGAAGTATCAGTCAATCCTGTCAACTCGAGTGTATCCTTCATCGGAAACTTCAATTTTTTTTCACTCACTATTCATCGTGGTTTCAGACTCAAAGAGTTCAGATTCGTGAGTACCTTATGGGCACCAACACTTACGTGTGCAAGTTGACTGACTATAATGTGCAATATGTTACACTTAAACTTAATTATGTTAGAATTGCTGCGTGTTGGGTGATCAGTTAACAGTAGTTCTAAGTTTAATAAGATTAGATTAATTAACTTACTAATAATAAATCAATTAACTAATAAGTAATAATACGTAATAAATAATAACGTAATTAACTAACTAGATTATTTTTTTTGAACCACGAGTCAGGAAACGAAAGACTTAGAATTTTTCCTTCATTATTTTCAGTTCAGTACGAGGAATTCAGGATGCTGAACCACGCCTGAATACGTACTGAAGTCCGTCCGTCCTTTGAAGTATAATACTTAAAACGAAATGGGAAATCGTCAGTCCTCCAATTTGTAGGGAAATTCCCGAAAAAGGGAAACAAGGAAAATTTACAAGTATAGGGCTTTACAAGAAGGGGAAAAAGGGAAAAACTTGAGAAGAGGGAAACTGAAGGAAAAGTGAAGTTCAGAAATATGGCAAGGAGGGGAAGAAATGGGAGACTGATATTTTTCAAGCGAAGGGGAAATAAGGGAAAAGGGAAATTTACACGTATAGAGCTTTACAAGGAGGGGAAAAAGGGAAAACATGGTAAGAAGGAAACCGAAGGGAACAGTGAAGTTCAAAATATAGCATAGAAAAGGGAAAAAAGGGAAAAAGGATTTAACGGCGTTGCCAGATTTCAGAAATACCACACCCAATACGCGCCATTTTTAAATTAATAATACTAACATACATACTAAAAATAAACGATAAATAAATACAGTATCAAGTAGTAGAATAATTTAATTAATTAATTAGATATAATATTGACGATGAGGTCCTCTGCTTTATTTCGCATTTTAAAATCGTTAAAACAGCAATCCACTTAAAACAATTTCTTTACAAAAAAAAAACGTCGGTCAGAATCACACGAATTTACAGTATTTTACAATTTCTTTTACAAAATCACGGACCGAGTCAATAAAATCTGAAAAATTTAAAAGATTTTCATACTGTTTAATAGTTGTTTTATTCCTTCCAAGCTCCAAGGTTCATTCGAGGGATCGTTGGAGAGTCGCAGGATACTCGAGGATTTCTGCAAGTCAAAAATTTCACTTAAAAATGAATTTTTTCAGATTTCAGAGTTGGATTTACGCATTAGAAGGACTTCTGAAAACCAGTGGCTGGATGTTTTTAATGGCTTCTGCGTTGTTACAGATTAGAGCAGCCAGGCTCGTTCTCCTAATTTCTTCCAGTTGAGCTAGAAAAAAGTAGCAAAACGTTATAATATTATAATACAACTATTTCACAGTGTTTAATCTGTTTAAAAATGATAATTAGCCAGATTAATTATTGCTAATAACTATTAATTGAGAAAAAATACTTAACACATCAAAAATATACAAGCTGTCAACGAACGCGGAATAAAAACAAATAAAATACTAATTAATTTAATTAAATAGGATAATTAGCCTGATTTATCGTTGCTATTAACTATTAATGGGAAAACTGGCAAAATTTACGGGGAGTGAACGAATGGGGGTGTCCTCCATGCTCGTAGTAAAACCTATCTCCTTCCTTGAGTCTGGCAAACTGATCCGCAATGATACAGCCGAAAGTAGGTCCGACCATAGAACCCGGAACGTGATACTCCATGATACCCGCAATGTACAAATCCACGTCGTCGACAGCCTTGTAGAGACGAGCCAGTTTCTCGATGCCCTTTAACAGAATCGATTGAAATAAATTATTTATTTTATGAAGAAATAGAATTACAGCTTTGCTGATGACGTCCTGCAGATCAGCAAACGATTTCGCACGAGGCAGTCCGCAGATTTCGCGATAAGCGTTGTACCCAGGCAGTCCGTGATCCCGTCCGCGCCAAATGTTGAAAGCGACCAAGTCCAGGCCATAATCTCGTTTTTGACTAAAAATTAATTAAAATTGATTAATTCAGAAAAATTGCATTCAACACCTGTATATAGTATATTATTAAATTAATAATAATAAGTAAATTATTAAATAGTATATAAATAAAAGCAGACGGTTTTTTACTACTGTTTACTCCCTACAACATACTGCATGTCTGTTACTAGAAGGCAACAAACTTTCTCATTGGCTGTTTTCATCACGTGACCAGTGCGAACCAATCAGACGGTCCGCTCAGTTTCCAGCGTTGCCACGTATATTTTCAAACTTTAACTGATTTTAGCGGGTAAACGGTAGAACATTGAGATAGGGACACTATATATATTCGGAATCAGCGTAAAAAGTTCTATAACATACGTTTTTTTCCAAGTTGTCCGGAGTTGCCCCTTAATTATAGAGTATTTTAGAAATTATTTTAATAGATACAGTATAGTGACATAGGATTTTATTATTAACTTTCTCATGATCTTGCTGTGCTATGAGCTTAAAATTATTTAGTCAATATGGACAATATAAGTAACATATAAATAAATAAATAAAATGCGCAATAAACGCAAATAAACAAGAAATATAAATATATTTATAATACTTAAATAGTAACAAAGACAATATAGTAGTAGTTTAGTAGTTATTGCCTATTCCAACAACATTAATTATACCAGAACGTTTTTAATTATTTATTTGATTTATATTTAATGGACTGGATCAAAACTAGATTTAAATTAAATATTTATTCTTCAAGTATGAAGTCCTACCTTTTGAATAAGAAGTCAGTGACGTCAGCCGAGACCCACTCGTCATTATTCTGCGTCCACTCGGTGACTAAACCTCGAATAATGGCGTCAGTAGCCCCCGGTTCGCGCAAAATGTGCGGGTTATCGTACCAGTTGCGTAGTAGTTCAACTCTGCGAGCTCCGTTCTCTTGTATTAGCCTGAAAACAAGCAGTAATTAGTTAAAAAGTGGTGTACAAAAAGCAGTTCGTACTAATTTCTTACAGAACAGCTCCCTGGATCATTGAATGGCCCATTCGGTAAGCCGCAGCCGCAAATTCGTTGGTGATTGTAGGGTTCACGTTTTCGTTGTAAGTAGCGGAATAGCCAATAGTTTGAGGCGTGAGTCCGTAAGACTCCATTAGCGACTTGCCGAGAATCGTGGGCAGGAATTCGTTGTAAGTGACGTGCTGAATCTGAGCGATGACGATGTTTCGCGATTCCTGGAACAGACGCTCGTCGTCCCAATGCGGATTTAAACCTGCGAGGATCGTCGCAATCCGGTTGTGTTCGCGCAAGAGGAAAACGTGAAGTGCCGTAAGTCCCATTACTTGGTTCAGTCTCGATTCGCCTGTAAAAACAATGGTAAGAAATAGTTTTAAAAATATGACTTTTTATTCTTAATGTATTAAAATTAATAGTTATTAATTTTTGAAAAATAAAATAGCATTTATAAACAGTTGGCAAAATGTTTGAGACTTGAAATATCCCCAGCAGAAAATTGTAGGACAGTCTCAGGACCCTGAAAACCTCCCGGATCAGGATATGTTCAGGTAGGTTCAGTTAAGAACAAAAGGCACTGGAATTGTCCCACTTTCAGGATGTTCGGGATGCTGTTCAGGACACACTCAGTATTTCGGTGTCCTGAAGGATCCTTTTCAGGAAGATAATTCATTCAAAGACTTTGTGTAAAATCTGCGGGTTTCCCTGTTCAGTCACGATCAGGACATGATTCAGGCTGTTCAGCAGTGTTTCCACGTTACAAGGAAATTTCCGGCAAAAGGGGAAAACGGGGCCTGAAAAGGGAAACATAAGGAAATATGGAAAAGGGAATATCTGGAAGTAGGTTTTGTATTCTAGCAGGGAGGGGAAAAAGGGGAAGTTGAAAGTGAAAACACTCCTATTCAGGGTAGATTCAGAACACTGTTCAAGATAGAACTGGAGTCCTTATGGAAGATCAGGACATGGTTCAGGCTGTTCAGGGTAGATTCAGGACACTAGTTCAGTCTATTCAGGACACTGATCAGGACGTGGTTCAGACTATTCAGGACACTGTTTAGGATACGGACATGGTTGAAGGTAGATTCAGGACATGGTTCGGGATAGAACTAGAGCCCTAATGGAAGATCAGGACATATTTCAGGGAAGCTTCAGGACATTGTTCAGGATATTGTTTAGGATGCAACTAGAGTCCCTTAACATTTTGTTAGGAAGGTAAAATGAAGTACCTGAGAAGAAACAGGGCAATCCTTTGTCTTTTCCAACACAGCCTCTCGCTTTCATATCCTGTGGCAAGTAAACCGCGCCATTGATAACGCTGTACTTGAGTCTTCCGCCGTTGAATTCGCGCAGTTTGAAGGCAGTCTCTTCCGACGATCCGTAGACGTGCGACGCGTCCATGAGGTGAGTCAACTGGTTCAACTGATCCGCGTAACCCAGGCGGCAGTTGGAACGAGGGGCTACCGACGAGCGAACGAAGTTGAGGCAGCGGACACCTCGAGGACCGTAGAACGGGTCCTGCTGTGGAATCTCGATGGGGAAGCAGTGCGGATGTTGCAGACGCACGTCCAGCAAACCGCCATCCGGAGTACAGCAATCGATGCTGGAACGATTGGCTGTTTCAAGAGAGAAACGGTAATCAAGTATTGAGATGAGTAATATTGTTAGTTAGTAAGAAACGCACAGTAGCAGTGGTAATAGCAATAGTAGCAATGGTAGTGGTTATAAGAAGAATAGAAGTAGTAATAATAGCAATAGCAGCAGTAGTAGCATTAGCAGTAATAGCAATAGTAGTAGCAGTAGCAGTAGTGCTAGCAATAATAATAATAGTAGTAGTAGAAGCAATACCAGCAGTAGTAGTAGTAGCAATAGTAGAAGTAAAATAGCAATAGCAATAGCAGTAGCAGTAGCAGTAGCAGGAACAGTAGTAATGATGATAATGAATATAATACTACTATCAGTATAAGTACTACAGACTGCAGCTGCTCTTACTGTTGCTACTACTTATAATACTTACTAGTACTGCTGCTACTTATACTTACTTACTTATACTACTTACTTACTACTATGACTACTAGAGGTCTAGTACCACTACTACTACTAGTAAACGACTATAGGTACTTATACGAACACTATTACTACGACTACTACTACTATTACTAGATCTGCGACTACTATGGCGACTACTCCTTCGACAACTCATACGACTACTACTACTAGCACCATTCCTACTACAACTACTACCGCAACAATCGCTATTAATACCACTTATACCACTACTACTACTAATACTGTAACTACGATTCCTACTACTACGACTCCTACTACTACTACAACTACTACTACTACAACTACTACTAATACATGAATTTCTCAGGAGCGAGAATGAGGAACCACTTCTATACTGCACACCAAGCGCACACGGAGCAGTAGGGCTGGGGCGTAGAAGGTAGGGCGGAAGCCAAATGCGAAAAAAAAGCTAGGTTAGGTAAGCTAGGTTTAGTAACTATCGCTTTAGTACAATTTTTAGCGGCCTTTTCCACGAAAAACGCATAAAAATATGGTAGGGCTAGGGCGCAGGGCGTGGTAGGCCTGTAGCCAGAAGCAGACGACTCTGTTCCTCATTCTCGCTCTCGAGAAATACGTCTACTAATACTATAGTATAGTCACAGGCCGAAACTTACCCGTAGTGAATACAGGAACGTGAACCAAGTCATGGTCAACGAATTGTCCCCACTGCATCGCCATATGCGTCACATCCACAACCGGATGGTTTTCGTCTGTCGCAATCAGACTCCGAATCATCCGCACGTTGGGCAGCTCCTTGCCGTAAGCGTCCAGTTTAGGAGACCAGATACCTTTAACAGCACAGAAAGATAAAATTTTAGTTCATTAATTTATCTCCTTAATGATTGTTCTATTTTCATAATTACTCATTAAATTATATTTAATTCAATTGTTCACTGCTCTGGGATATATTTTTTATTATAATAATTAATTTATTTATATATATATACTTCTATTTTACTATATTATTATTATTATATTTTTGACATACTATATTATTTTAGTCTTCTTATATCTTTCTAATTATTACGTTATTTTTTTAAATACAAAATAATTGTACATTATTAATACTATTATTAAAATTTATTTATCATAAGGTATAAAGACGTACCATCGAAGTACAGTGGAGGTAGGATACGTTCCAGGGGCGTCAGAGCTCGTCCCCAGTTAGGGTATTTCAAGTTATTACAGGAGCCGTCGTAAGAACGATACTTGGACGGGTAGCAAATGGGTGGTGGTAAGCACGTATCCTTCAGCGGGGTATCGCGAACGTCGTAGCGCTGCAGTCCGTACCCAGCGTCGTAGGGCGTCAAGTTCATCCTGTAAATTAAATACAAATTATTTTAATAATGTATTATAATGTATTATGATAAAATTTTTATTAGATAAGTAAAAAAATAAATCTAAGTTGTTACTTTGTTTATTTAATATATTTCAGTAAATATAACTTGTAAATAAAAAATTAATGAAAATGGTTAAATTTTTCCAAAAAAAAACTATTTACGCCAGATAGGAAAGTCATACGGTTGCGTAGCGAATGGACTAAATGGCTGAACACTAGCTCCCTCTGAATCACTAGCTGAATAGTAGCTGAACTCACTTGAGTTACTAAAACTGAACCTTTTGAATAAGGGCCGAATACTGCATGACTAAGTTCTTGAAAAATTCAAGCGTACAAACCGTGTGAAAGTAGGCCAATTTTACACTATCACCTAGCTGAATCCATGATGGTCACGCACCATTCAGAGGGTCATTCAGATGTATGACTAGCGCATCATGGTTTCTATCGGGTAACTAAGTTACTATGAAATAAGTAAAATAATTCATTTAATTCAAATTTTTACTTTATTCTAATTATTATAAATAGTAAATAAAAAAGTTTAAAACTAAAAAAATTATTCTAACAAAAAATATAAATGGTTAGAAATAATAAATAATTACGTGTCTTGCAGGCGTCGGGAAGTGGCAACAACCAGTAGCCCCTTGTTAGCTTCCGTTGAAGCGTCAGGGGTAGGCGCCATGTTGACTGAATGCCCCCAGGCCATTGAGTTCCTCTCCATTCCGATCTTCATCGTGTCCAAGTAGTTTTCCATTTCGTTCATGTAGTGAAGATCCAAATGAGCCGCTCGGCTACTCTCCTGAACCGCTACAGTCGGAAGTTCGCGAACCTCCGGTAAACCGCGAGCCTCTGGCGAACCGTCGATCAACTTCAGAGTACGAGCTGAAATTGCATAAAATTTAAAGATGTTATAAAGATAATGTGGGGATGTATAGTGTCCGTATTCAGAGATGGGTAGTTTAAACCGTTTTGAACCGTTTGAAGCCGTACCGCTGAACCGGTTAAATTTACTTAAAAGTGTAAACCGAGCCGAGCTATAAAGGGGCTGAACCTAATTTAAACCGCTTGTAAGGTTCACTCTATCGGTTCGGAGAAAAAAGGAATGTGAGCAGAAAGGGGTTTGAACCGAATTTGAACCTGGCTAACCAAGTTAAACGGAACCGAACCGTGTGTTCCGGTTTCTCAAACCGAATTGAACCGTAAACAACTCTTAACACATTGAACCTAACCTGAACCGTCTTGTCAACAGGCTAAACCAAATTGAACCGAACAGAACCGTAAGCAATTCCAATCTCCTCGAACCGAACCTGAACGGGTCGTTACCAAGTCAAACCGAAATGAACCGTAAGCAAATTCAAACACCTTAAACCGAACCTAAACCGGGTTGATACCAAGTTAGACCAAACCGAACCTAAACCGACTTGATACCAAGTTAGATCAAACCGAACCGAACCGTTTAGCAACTCTAAAACACCTCGAACCGAGCCGAACTCCGAACCTGTGAACCGGCTTACAAAACTTGTCAATCCGCACATCTGTGTATAAACATACTATACTTAACTTGTGTTAAATCATACCGTGAACGTCAACGACATCCGGACAGCAGACACCCAGGGCTCCGGAAGCTTCCGTGCACTTCCTGAACTCACCAGCCGGAAGTACCGTGTAAAACATGGAGCACTGCGCTAACGGTTTGCATTGTCTCCGCACTCCCGGTGGAACTTCCGGACACGGGGACTGGTCCAGCTGATCGCTTGTCCCCACCAACCAACACGTTGCTAGGATCGTCGTAAGAAGTCCATGCATTCTTGATATACTTTTTAAAAAAACACCTGGAGTGAAGTAATAATAGTTAATAATAGTAATAATAATAAGTGATATTACTCCTACTATTACCTACTACTACTAATAAAAATGGACTAACACTACAACTGCTACTCATTTAAGAATAATGATGCTGCTACCTACTAGTGCTACTGCTACTACTAGTATAATACTATATCTACTACTAAAACTGCTACTTACGGCAATAAAAGTATAATAACACTACTACTACAACAACTAGGACTACTACTACTACGAATAATAATAGTAATAATAATAATAATAATGATAACAGTAATACTGATAACAGTAATACTGATAACACTACCACTACAACTACCATTCCTTATAAGAACAATGATGCTGCTAACTACGGGTATCCTAGTACTACCATACTACTACTACTACTACTACTACTACTACTACTGCTACTAACGAAAATAATAATACTAACAACACTACTACAGCAACTATTACGACTACTGAAGATAATACTACTATTAAAGATACCACCACTACTACTACCATGATATTAATAATACTGGTACTACTAGTAACACTACTACTACTGACGCTTCTAGTAATGCTAACAGTAATAAGTACCACTGCTATCACTACTTCTGATGTTAATGACAACACTAATGCTACTGCTACTACTACTACTACCAATGATAATAGTAATACTAATATTAATACTACTACTACTTGTTCTGGCGATACTACTACTACTGCATCTGGTACTACTACTTCTAGTAATAATCATCATCATAATAATACAAAATGATAATATTAATTATAATATTGAACGGATTAGAATAATAAGAATAATGATAATAATCATAATGATAATGATAATAATAACTACCACTACTACTACTACTACTGCTTTTGGTACTACTACTACTTCTAGTAATAATCATCATCATAATAATACTAAACGATAATATTATTATAATAATTAACGGGTTAGAATAATAATAATAATCATAATGATAATAATAACTACCACTACTAATACTACTACTGCATCTGGTACTACTACTTCTAGTAATAATCATCATCATAATAATACTAAACGATACTATTAATTATAATAATTAACGAGTTAGAATAATAATAATAATCATAATGATAAGAATAACTGAGATAAAATTTACCTGGAGTTGAGCCCCAAGGTCAGAAAGACGTTGTAAAAATTTCTGCTAAGAAGTTGTGTACAGTTTGCGAACTGATCAAAGACTGCGCCGAGTTGAAACTCTGCAAGTGAGTTTTATCAAGGCAAAAATGATGAAAAAAAGAAAACCTGGAATGGTAATTTAGCAATCAGGATAAAATTTCGATTCCAAGACTTCTACTCTCTTCCCCCTTGACTTGACTTGACACGCAAATCTGCTGTACACGGTGACAGGGCTCCTGGAAAGTGAAAGGTGTATTATTAGGCTTGGACAAGATAACCCAAGAGTTAGAATTAGGCTGATAACATATGATAACACGTCGATAACCCAAGATAACAGCAGTTCTAGACCCCTTTGTCCTGATTGGATATACTCCAGTAAGCTTTGTAGGATAAACTAAATTTAATGAGAGATTTATCCTGGAATAAAACATCAACTTTCACACTCGGTTAACCCTAATCACCAATTCCAATCGTGTACAATCAGGGGTATCAAAGGTAATGCAATATTCATATCCACCTAATTGATACCACAGGATAAACACGTGGATATAAATTCTATCTGAATATTATATATTATCTGTAATGGCTATTGCGTTATAATGACTTTCTCCATAGAAATGTAGAACAGTAGAGTAGAGAGACTCACTTTTCGATCTTATCTTGGAATAATTTCAAACGAGGAAAAACGGTACATTCTAACGGAAACTGTGGACCTCTTTCTCCAGTAAGGTTCCTATTAGCCAGACACGCTATCTCGCAAACTTTCCACGACATGGCGTAAAACCACTATTCTGGAATAGTGTTCCAGGACCAGGTCAGTTTATCCTAGTACATAGATCGGGTTATCCTAGAAACATAGAAGAAAAGTGTTTAGAAGTATCCAGAGTTAAGAATATTTGTAAGGAATGTCTACAAACTGCTTTACGTTTGTTATATATTATTAAAAATATTATTATATGATATTTATAATATGAAAATTTACGTGTTATTCGGTTTAAGTTGATAGTTTCAATAGTTCAGTACTTAGGAACTCAACGACTATTGCATATTCCATCTTTTTATCTACACTGAATCTTTCTTTTCCCATAATTTACTTACTTGTTTTAAAAAAAACGGGAGTTTTTCGTCAAGTAAATCGTAAGTTTGAACGAGAACACGATGTTTCAGATGAGAGAGACGCCCTGCAGGAGACGAGACGTTCGAAGACGAAAGGAAATGGCGGAACACACAGCCACGCCATCTAGCGGTAAAATATTGAACTAAATGCAAGTTTTATTCAAATTTTTATCACAAATAGACTTAACTAGTAAACATATGTCCATATACTAACGCAGATTAAACTAGAGAACTAAAATACATAAAGATATAATTACTTTGAGTAAAATTCACATATCTTACAATAAACATAACTCACAATGTAAATAATAAATATATTTCTGTAAAATTTAACTTATACTATCAAATAGCTATAAACAGAGAAAATTACATGTTAAAAATACTGAATTTTGTTTCTGTTTCTACAAAGTTAAAGAGATCTTGTGGCGCTTACACAGACTAAATGAACGTCGCATAAATTACCTAAAATGGCGCCGGTCGGTCGGTTGCTGGAACCTATTTGCAGAGTACTCCATTATTATCAATACCATTTAAGGCTGCTTGTCTGCTGCACAATTTCGTCTAGACGTCTAAATAATTATGAAAATATCACTAGAGTTTCACACACACACCTATAAATCATATGTACAGTCTGAAGGACTCATTTTTCTCGCGTATGTTTAACTATTTTGTTTAAATATATTATTGGTATATAAATATTCATTAAGGAATGCAGTGAAAAAAAAATAAAGTTGTTGCCACACAGTTAATTTTAAAACATAAGGTTGACGCCAAAGTTCGAGAAGATAATAGTCTAGGCGTCGTGGCGCCGTTATATTTTTCCAAACACGCCATTTATACATCAAGCCCCGCCATAAGAATATCCCCTTAACCACTTACATCCATGGCCCACCCATCGGGTTTTCCATACCCAAAGAGCATCTTAGTTCAAAATCTCACCGCTAGGTGGCGTTGCGCAACAAGTCCAATTCGCTCTTTAAATTGACCTGTATAACGCGAATGGAAGAAAGTAACATTTATTTCTGTTCGAAATATTACCGCTAGATGGCGTTGCAACATCTAACTAAAATTCGATTATCACCTAACCGGGCAAAAAAAATGGCGAACCGTACAAATTTGGGTAGAAAAAAAGGTTCATAAGAAGAAGAAGAAGAAAAAAAAGGAAAATGGGTTCAGTGGTTCAGGTAGTGGAGTGGAGTGGAGTAGAGAAAAGGGAACTGTACAACTTACAAAGATGGTCAAAATATTTGTCGAGGTACAGGGCCGAGTTTTTTTAAAAGATTAAAAATGACATGGCCCTTGATAAAAGAAAAGAGGAAAAAGAAGGGGAGAAAAAGAAAAGAGGAAAAAAGGCAACAGAAAGGAGAGGAAGAATGGCGCCATGAGGCCTGCACTTACCAGAGACGAGACAAGCCTTATTTTCTAGTTTACCCTCCAGAGATATTCCACTTTCTGACCCGCCTCTCTGTCCCGCGACTGGCCTTCCGGGCAGAACCGAGCCTAACCCGCGCTCAACCCGCGCTCAACTCGCGCCAACCCGCATTGAATCCGCACTACCCACCCGCATCAGTCCTTCCACTTTCTGTTTTCCGTTTTACGTTAAAGAGGGATTTGTTTTCCCCTTTTCCCCCTTCAATAAGATACCCTCCGTGCCAGTATGTGAAATTGCACTTTTGAATTTCCCTATTCCTTTAATTTTTCCTTTTCAGTTCCCCGTTTTCCCTTTTTAAGGGAATTTCCCCGCATAGCGCTTATGTCATTACGCCGCTAGAGACCAATATCTCTAGTACGGGTATGTATTATTTTATGAACGAGTATTTATCTCGGTTTGTTTTAGTTTTACTACGATCTTCTTTATAAATATGAAATTAGTTTATTTTAATATTATAATTAGTACAAATTTTTAAATTAAAAAAAACGGATTACTTTTTAATATAAATGTTTATCTTTCTACTAGTCAGAAATGGAAATATGAAACAACATATCTAGAGAGTTTGGCACGGGACAGGCCCGGCTTGGATTTTGACGCGGCACGGCTAGTTTAGCTCGGTTCGGATAGCGAACCGCAACAGTGGCAGGCCACGAACGAGGCGAGTCTACGTTGAACCTCGTCCGATAGCGGACGTGTCTGTCGGTCTTGGCATTAGTGAAACGATTTTTAGAATTTTGTGCGAAAATCGTACTGTGTATCGATATACACCAATCAAATCGGTACCTAATCGAATTGTTGGTTTGTGAAGAGTCAAAGACTCCGCCATTTTTTTTCGAAAAAGTTTCAAGAAAAAGAAGAAACGGATACAAGAACTTGTTGCTTCTTGGCAACCCGAAAGAAGTGCCGTGTATGTGATTGAAATACTAATTTCCAAACTTGTTAAAAATTCCTTAATTCATTTAATTTAATTGACACCGTTTTACCTCGTGTGCTGCTAGATGAACGTTCCAAACCGGAAAGAACGCTCCGAACTGAAGACGTTCCAAATTCTAAAGAACACCGGAAAGAACGTCTCTAATCAAAACATTCGAAATCGCAAAGAATGCTTCATAGCCGCAGGGCAATTGTGCGGTGTCAATTGACGCGCGTATTGACCAGTGTTGCCACTTTCTGTTTCCCTTTTTCCCCTAAAGAGAGCTCTGTTTTCCCTTTTCACCCCTTTGCTTGAAGACCCCAATTTTCCCTTTTCTCCTCTCCAATGCTAGGATATAAAGCTGTACGTTTCCCTTTTACCTTATTTTTCCCTTTTCAGATCCACGTTTCCCTTTTTTCAGGGAATTTCCCTGAAAAGTGGAAGCACTGTTGATTTGTTACACGCAGTCACTTTGGTGTAAATTGGAACGGCGGCAAGTCTGAATGGGGCGACGTCGTCGCCGGCGTCGTCGCCGGTCACCTGGCGTCAGCGGCTGCTCTCGTTCATGTTCCGCCGGCGGCGCGCGTCGCTTGTCAGACGTCTGTGGCGCCTGGCGTCGCGCGTTGACGCCCAGCGACACGCGCGCGCCCTCCTCAAGCGACTCGACGTCGACCAGCTCGACGCGCTGCTCGTCGCCAAGGAAAGCGGCGGCGCCGACTGCGGGGCTTGCGTCTTCCTGCCGAGCGACAGCGACACCGTGTCGCCAGCCCTGGTCCTGTGTCGTCTCTTGCGGTGGCCTGACGTCGAGTCAGTGGCGCAACTCAAGCGCCTCGACGCCATCTGCCGGCAGCAAGACGAAGTATTTTCCCTGTGCTGTTGCAATCCCTTTCATTGGAGCAGACTTTGCGATACCGGTGATTAAAATATAATAAAATATAATATTTTAATTAAAATTACTATTATTATTATTATAATTATTATTATTATTACTATTATTATTATTATTATTAAATCAATCTATTATATTTTTTATCGACAACCATGGTTTAAACCGAACCGAACCGTGCTACGGTTCGGTTCGGTAATACACTGCAACTTTTGAGTGAACCGAAGTTTGAACCTTGAACCGAACAGATTTGAACCGGTTCAGTTTCCTTCAGCGAACCGCCCAGCTCCGGGAGGAAGCCGAAGGCGTGACGCGACGCGATGTGGCGTCGTCTAGGCGGCCGCCAGCGAAGGGCCATCGCCGTCGCCACGTAAAAAGTTGCGCGGCAAAAGCCTATCATTCAACTCCCCCACAAGCAAGGGGGTCCGAGACTTCCAACCATCTTCGTGCATCTTATTAGTGTATCAACCTGTTATCACGTGTTATTAGTGTTATCAAGTGTTATCAATGTTATCAGCCTATTATTTCCATGTTATCGTGTGTTATCAATATGTGTTCAGCTGTTACAAAGTGTTATCAACCTGTTGTCGCATGTTATCAATGTTATCACTGTTGTCAATATGTTATCACTGTTATCAAATTATCTTCGTCGACTTTTCATCGAAGTTTCGGACCCCCTTACCCCCACCCAGCCTCCCTCCCACTCGACTCCACCCCTCGCCCTCCACTTTGTCGTCTGCTCTAGTGAAAGAGATTCCCCTGGGTTGATAATAATGATAACAGGGTGATAACCATGTGATAACAATGATAACATGATGATTCTATAGTAAAACGTGGTTATAACAGTGGATAACAGGTTGATAGCATGATATAAACATAGTGATAGCAATGATAACATGATGATAACAGTGATAGTAAGGTGATAATAATGGTAACCTAGTGATAACAGGCCATTTTCACCCCTTGATAACACTTTCATAACTGAATCGTGAGAAATTTCTTTGATTAATCATGTATTGTTATTTATTGTTATCATTATTATCACTACATCGTACGATAGTGGCAAGGGGGTCCGAAGCTTCGAGGAAAAGTGTACGAAGATTATTTGGTAACATACAAAACACGGAGATAACATGGAGATAACAGTGATAACATGACCTAGGTGTGCGAAGATTATTGGAAGTTTCAGACCCCTTGGATGGTAGTCATAATTACAGAGTAACCGTTATTCTGTTATCCGATTATTCTTGTGAGCATCTTCCATCGTTCCTATGGAACCGGAAACGATTACTCACAAGTAATCATCAAGTATTTGATCACTCAACACTTACGATTACTGAGAAACGAGAAGTAATCATGGAAAACCGACGTAACGGTTACTAAAACTGATTATTCGCAAAGTAATCATTGAATATTTGATTACTCAACATTAACGATTACTGAGAAACGAGAAGTTATCACGGAAAACCGGCTTAACGGTTACTAAAACTGGTTACTCTAAAGTAATCATCGAGTGCACGGTTAAGATACCGATTACTGAAAAACCAGAAGTAATCAAGACGGTAAATTTAGTACCGGTTACTAAAATTTGATTACAAAGAATTAATGAATTACTGGAAACGAGTAGTAATCATGGAACAACGGAGTAACGGTTACTACAAGTGATTACTCTAGAAGTAATCAAAACTCCCCAACTTGAATATCCAATGATTACACGAATGTTTGTTGAGTAACGATTACTAAAAGTGATTACTCTGAAAGTGATCAGAACTCCCTAATTTGATTACTCAATGATTATACGAAGATTGGTGGAGTAACGGTTACTGAAAGGGATTACTCTGAAAGTATTCGGATCCATGATACCCCTGTAGAACAGGTGAAAGGGAAGAAATCTTGATAACCAGATTTAAATCGCATACCATTGGCACCCACCACCCCTACACCACCCTCCCGTCCTCCAATCACCCGCTCGCTTTGTTTCAATACGTCACCCAACCACCCACTCCACCCTCCGTACTCCCCAATGAGATGCGCCCTTCTAAACCACCCACCTCCTACTCCACCCATTCGTCTTATCCAATGGTTACGCTTCTTCCCAACCACCTACCACCCACTCCACCCCCCGTGCTCTCCAATGGGATGCTTCCTTCTAAACCACCCACCTCCTACTCCACCCATTCGTCTTATCCAATGGTTACGCTTCTTCCCAACCACCTACCACCCACTCCACCCCCGTGCTCTCCAATGGGATGCTTCCTTCTAAACCACCCACCTCCTACTCCACTCATCCGTCTTATCCAATGGTTACGCTTCTTCCCAACCACCTACCACCCACTCCACCCTCTGTGAGATCTAATCTCTACTGTTTCATCTCGCCACCTACCACTTCCCCACCCACCTACCCACTTCTCCCACCTCCTTCATACGACCCTCTAATTCCACCCTACTTCTCCACCCACCACCCACTCCACCCACCTCCCCCACCTCCTCCGTTCAATCCTCTAACTCAACCTTACTTCTCCAACCTACCACCTCCTCCGCCCACTCCATCCCTACCACCCACTTCTCCACCCCACCACCTTCTCCGTCCAATCCTCTTATTTCACCCTACTCCTGCCACCTTGTTCTTCCACCTCCACCCACCCATTGCTCCCACCTGCTTGGGGGAGGGTGACCCTCGCCGCGTTCTTGTTACCTGTGCGGTGGGCATTATCTCGATGAAAGCGGTCGTTTTGAGACAAGAATGCTGTGGAAACGACCAGAAAATCGCATTACCGGAATCCTGGCATTACCAAAAACAGAAAGAAAAGGAAATCTACTCGAATTATCTTCTGGAATATAGAATAAGAGACAAAAAAAATTTTAATTGCAGTTAAAATAGTAATAATATTTTAAACAAAAACAATGAAGTAATTGTAGTTGTTCCCAATAGAAAAGTCATGCGGTTGAGCACCGAATGACTAGGTAGCTGAACACTAGCTCCCCTCTGAATCACTAGCTGAAAGGTAGCTCAACTCGCTTTAGTTACTCAAACTGAACCCTTTGAATAAGGGGTTGAATACTGCATGACCGAGTTCTTGAGAAATTCAAGCGTACGAACCGATTGAAAGTGGGCCAATTTCACACTATCATCTAAGTGAATCCGCGATAGTCATGCACCATTCAGAGGGTGATTCTGACGTATGACTAGCGCGTTATTTTTCTATCGGGTTGTAATTGATTTTATTGTATTAATATTTATTATTATTATTATTATTATTATTATTATTATTAAAAATGTTTAAATTTTTCCAGGTACGACGCCTTTAGCGCACGGACGACTAGTCGATAGTGATGATAGTAAAGGTGCGTTGATTGGTGAACTTGAAATTTATGTTTAAATGTACTGATTGGTTGATGAATTGAATTGTAGATGACGAATGGACCAATCAAACGACGGAATCACTGGAAACGGCCGGGACCCTCCAGACCTGCAGCACGGATGCGGGTAATTAAAACTTGAATAATAGTCATAGCAGTGGTAGCATCAGTAGTAGTAGTAGCGGTAGTAGTGGTGGCACTAGCAGCAGGTAGTAGCAGTAGCAAGTGTAGGAACAGGGTTAGCATTACCAGTAGTAATAGTAGAAATAATAGGAGGTGTAGTGCGAGTAGTAGTAGTAGTAGTAGCAGTAGTAGTAATAGTAGTAGTAGTAGTACCAGTAGTAGTTGTAGGAGTATTAGTACCAGTAGTAGTAGTATTAGTAGTAGTAGTAGTAGTAGTAGGAGGAGGAGGAGGAGGAGGAGGAAGAATAGTAGTAGGAGTATTAGTAGTAGTAGTAGTAGTATCAGTATTAGTACTAGTAGCAGTAGCAGCAGCAGTAGTAGTAGTAGTAGTAGTATTTATAATAATAATTACATGAGTGTTAGTAATATGATATAATAATACGTTATTCGTACAGTTTTGGGATATTCGTCTGATTGGTCCAGTAATCGTTCAAAATACCTTTGAATCACTCTAATTGGCTGAACTAATTCACAGAATCATCTGATTGGTTGAATAATGAACCTGTAACATTAACTCTTAATTGGTCCCTTTACATAGAAGCTATTAATCCACACGTTCTTATTAAAATACAAATTTTATTCAATTATTATATATTATCATCTCTATTATTAATAAATATAAATGATAAGTTCAGAAATAATATAAAATATGAACGTTCTTTAATTGTTATATATTATTGTGCGTTACTATTAAATATAAATACAACATATAAAAATACATATATAATTATTAATCTGATTGTTTTTTTTTTTTTAGATGGGAACGCGTTAACAAAGCCCTGGTGTCACATCGCCTATTGGGAACTGCGCCAGCGAATCGGGATCGGTCGTCTGCTGGCCAACAGACAAGACTGTCTGGCTGTCTTCGGCTCTACAGCTGCTGCTCAAGACGGATTCTGTCTGACGGCCCTGGCTGCTCAACACCCCCCACAAAACGAAGCAGTACAAAAAACCCGGCTCAAAATCGGATTAGGTATAACTAATTACTTATTAATACTGCAATTTTTATAATTCATTTGTCTTAATATGCAGTGTTTCCACCTTGCAGGGAAATCTCTTAAAAAAGGAGAAATAAGGGAAGAGGGGAAAGGGAAATCTGGAATTACAGTCTAGTTTTCTAGTACGGAGGGGAAAAAGGGGAAATCTGGAAGCACAACCTTATATTCTAGCACGGAGGGGAAAAGGGGGAAAATAAGGGAGAGGGAAAAAGGGAAAATCTGTAAGTAAAGTCATAAATTCTAGTACGGAGGGAAAAAGGGGGAAAATAAGGGAGAGGGAAAAAAGGGAGAATCTGTAAGTAAAGCCTGATATTCCAGTATGGAGTGGAAAAAGGGGAAACAAGGGAAGAGGGAAAAAGGAGAAATTGGAAGTGGAAACACGGATAATATATTAATATTTTGTAAGAATTTTATGGAGGAATGTTTCTAATTAATATAACTATTGTAATACATTGTTTTAAATATATTAATTATTTATATTTTTCTGCAGGAATGTTTCTATGGCGCGATTCTCAAGGCGTTTGGCTCTACAATCGCTCTTCACATCCTCTATTCATCAATTCACCAACACTAGATCCTCCAGGACCCGGTCCATTAAGCGTCCCACGTAACCCGAGAGTCTATAAAATCAGCCCAGGTTACTCTGCACGCATTTTCGATCCGGAGAGAGCGCGCTGGTATCAACAGGTCGCTTCCGGTGCTTCCCGCAGATCCGCCGGAAGTGCCGAACTGGAACCGGAAGGACCGTTTAATCCGTTGAGTATCCGCATTAGTTTTGCTAAAGGATGGGGAAGCAACTACGCTCGTCAGTGCATTACAACGTGTCCTTGTTGGCTGGAGATCCTGATTTCGTCCAGTTGATTCCATGCAATTTGACTGATTTTGCAAAAAATTAGTGAAAAAGTGCCTTTTTTGCAAAAAAAAAAAATGCGAAAATATTTGCGTTCAACAAGACGTTTCAATGGGGAATCGATTTTTAAAAACTTGAATAAATTTTGAATGTAATAATAATTTTTATTTTCCTAACTCAGGATTCGCCAAACTCAAATTTTTTTGTCGAAAATTTCATTTTTGTGAATCTCTTAACGTGTTTTTACTTTGTTTTTGGGTGATTTTTGTTTAGAAAAATTGAATGTCTATTTGAATTATTTGTATATATATATATTGAAAATATTTTATATATTTGAGCGATTTCGTGGAAGGCGAACACTGCGGTTATGGAACAATGCAGCTGCCGATTGTTATTTGAAATATTTGGTTTTTGATGTTGTGGAAAAACTTGTTGAAAAATTTTTATGATGTTATTGTAAATAGTGATTATATATATATATATATATATATATATATATATATGGTATAATGCGTGTGTGTGTTTTGTATATAGTATTTTGAAATGAACGGTGATGCTCACCTGTTAGGTTGTGTGATTTAAAAAAAAAATAATAATTATAGTAAGTTTTAAAATTTAATATCACCGGTTTTATTACTTATGCGTATTTAAATGGAATTTAAAATACTGGTAAAATTAGTTTGTTTTTCTAGCACTAGATGGCGTTGTGAAATTTCGCTCAAACCAAAACGTTAAATTTCAAACCAAACTGAAAATGAAAAAGGTTTAGTTTATTTGTAGGGATTTTATCACTTATGCGTATTAGAACTGTTTAAAAATATTTATTGTCACAATATTTTTAAATTAGTTTGGAATCCTACCGCTAGATGGCAATGATTGGCACGAACCAAAAGATCAGTGTTTCTCGCCTTGCAGGGAAATCCCTTGAAAAAGGGGAAGATAGTGTCAGGAAAGGGGAAAATAAGAGAAGATGGAAAAGGGGAAATCCGGAAGTGCAGCACATATGTTCTAGCACGGAGGGGAAAAAGGGGAAACTGGAAATACAGCTCTATATCCTAGCACGGAGGGGAAAAAGAGGAAAACAAGGAAAGAGGGGAAAAAGGGAAATTGAAATTGGAAACACTGCAAAACATAACATTTCGAACCAAACCGAAAATGAAGAGGTTGAATTCATTTGTAGAAGTTTTAAGACATGTTACGATACAATTTCTAATTAATTTTGAATTAATTTACGTTAATATATTTCAGCTTAGATGAGATGGTAATTCGTAATACAACTAACGTAATTCCAGGTTTCAAATGATAAAATGGACTAAACCGGCTGCTTTATTTAGTTTTTAATGTTAGGTTTTGTGTTTGCTAATCTTTCGTCAATGAATCTGCAATATAATAATAATCACTAATCTGCAAAATAATTATAAAAAAGTAAAAACTAAAACCAGAAGCTTTAACTCCGGTGACCATCAGTGCATTGCTCGCGAAATTCTGCCTCGTTTGCAGCGAGTGGTTTCGAAACAAGCGAAATCACAAATCACAAAGCTTTATAAGGAGCAAGAAACTGATGAAAGATTCCTTCTAACAGGTCAACTTGCACAACAGGACACGCTGGACGATGGCACCTGACCTTGACTCGAAGGCGAGCAGACGCAAAATTCAGATTCAGCGTTAAACGAGCAGGTAATAGTACTTAACATGATGGTGCCTTTCGGGGTGCCTTTTTGGTATGGACCTTGAGTTGGCAGTCTAATGCAGGCTACTGCAAAAAGGCACTGTATAAAGGAACTGAAAATCTACTGCAGTGCCTTTTTACAGTGTTTTGGAAAACTGGAATTAAAGAATAACGTGGAATGTAAATAAGAATACACCACGATCTGAAAGAAATAAACAGCGAACAAGTTCGAATGCCTGAGTAGTTTTACCGCATAAGGTATCCTGCAATTTATAATTTGGTTTTATTGCACTCAATCCTTTAAAAGCAAATGTCCTTTTGGCCGTGAACTTTTGTTCTGAAGTCAGTGTCGACTAGAAAATAATGTACCAGCGAAGTATCGTCGGACGATGGGCGAGTAAATCTTGTAATGATTTGAAATAATCTTTGATACAGATTTCAATTAATTAAATGACAGGTTCCTTTCAAGGTCTGGATCTTTTTCAATTATGAACTGAAGATAAGCAAAAACTGAATCGTTCGCAGTCGAGGACGGAACGGGTCAGCCAAAGATCTGGGGGAAACCTGTTCGCCGACGAGTCGAGCGACTGTTAGTATCCACTGGTAAATCACGATTTTTTTCAGTATTTTAAATCTTGTTATTCGCATTTCAGTTTGGTCAATGAACTTTGATTCAGTTATAATAAAAATTTAATATTTTTGTCAACATCGTTAATTGAAAATCTCGATGATCGCACTTTCCCGATTTCCGACAGCTTTGATAAAATTAAATGATTAAAATATAAAGTATATAAATATTAAATAATCAATACCTATTATAAAATACTAATTAGATTTCATAAAAAATACCTAACAATCCTGTTTTGGTTTCAGTAATGAAGATGTAATCCCGATTGTGGCAAAAAGGTTGGACCCACCCGGTCTGTTGCGGTATAAAACTGGAAAATTTTCTAGTTTTTTGCTCATTACCACTTGGTGTGTGTTATAAGAACCTTTACCGTCTCACCATAAGATTCCAGTTCGGAAAAATTTTAGTCGAAAGTTTCGTGAAAAATTGTGAATTTTCCATAAATTTGCAGTTGGGGGAAAAAAGAAGTTCTGGAAATATTTTAATGGATTTCGCGAAATGGCACGAAAATTAATTTTGTTTTAAAATAATAAATTTATTTATATAGTATTTATAGAGTTTATATTAATTTTTTTCGTATAAAATGTTCTATTTAATTAATTAATTAATAATGAATTAACTTAAAACTATTTAGTAGATTTTTCAAATGGCGTATTAATTTATTAAAAATTATTAATTAAATTATCTAAAATAAATATATTTATTAGATATGAAATTAATTAACTTGTAATTTGAATAGGCGGGATTTAGTCAACTGGTTTTAGTTCACCTGATAATCACCGTCACTACCGTTTGGAGTGAACGAAACGGGACGTCAAGACAGTCCGACATCTGGAAAGATCCCGCAGACCTTCCCTGCGTAACGTTGCGAGGGTATCGCGGACTCTGCAGGCCGTTGTCCCGATGCCCCGGTTTCTCACCGGAGAAAATCCAGAGCGTTTTCGAGACTTGCTCGCTGGTCGACGGATCTTACGGAGCTTGCTGTGTCGATAGCATTCGCTTAACTGGTATTTTAAAGTTGTGGAATAATAATAAGGGCAACTCTGGATAACTCGGATAAAATCTATGTTATAGAATAGAGCTTTGTACGCTGATTCGCAATATATGTAGTGTGGCTATCTCAATTTTCTACCGTTTGGCCGCCAAAATGAATCAAAGTTTGAAAATGCAGGTGGCAACGCTGGAAAGGAAGCGCGCGATCTGATTGGTTCGCACTGGTCACGTGATCTAAAGAGCCAATCAAAAAGCTCGTCACCTCATACCAACAAACATGTAGCATGTTCTAAGGAGTTAACAATATTACGAAAACGTCCTGCTACTTTGAGGTGAGAAAATTTCTAACTGGCGCTCTTGATCACGTAACCAGTCGAACCAATCAGATCACGCGCTTCCTTTCCAGCGTTGCCACCTACATTTTTCAAACTTTAATTTATTTTGGCGGCCAAATGGTAGAAAATTGAGATAGGGACACTATATGTATTCGGAATCAGCGTACAAAGCTCTATTCTATAACATAGATTTTATCCGAGTTATACGGAGTTGCCCTTTAAGAAGTGATTTTTGCTGTTTAGAAATTCGAACGAAATTACTGGAACCTGAGAAGAAGAAAGTGTCTCTCAGACAGCAGTTTTCTGCGAGCGAGATTGACGAAGTCAGTGTAGCGGGCGTTGAAGAAGTCGAGGCGCAGAGTCGATTGGAGGATTTTATTTTGCAGCAGGATGTCGTGGTCAAAGAAGGAACTTCTTCTTACGGACATTTGCAGTTCTTCAAAACGACTCCCGAAGCGAGGAAACTGGCTGATGAAGCTGTGAAGATTATCGAAGCTTCGAGAAAGCTGCAGCAGAGGTTAGCGCTAGACTAACTTAGCCATCACCCATTCATCCATTCAGTGACTCGTTCGTTCATTCTTTCACTCATTCACTCATTCGTTATTCCTTTCATTCATTCACTTGTTCATTCACTCACTCATGCACTCGTTCATTCATTCGTTTATTTACTCACTCATTCAGTCATTCACTCAGTCCTTGAAACACTTTCATTCATTCCTGTATTCACTCACTCCTTCATTCAGTCATTCACTCACTCCTTCATTCAGTCATTCACTCACTCATTCAAGCACTCTTTCATTCATTCCTGTATTCACTCACTCATACATTCAGTCGTTCAATCACTTATCACTCACTCATTCTTACACTCGTTCGCGCACTCATTTATTCATGCCTTCTTTCACTCGTTCAGGCATTCATTCATTCATTCGTTCAGTCATCCACTTACAATTCGTTCATTCGTTCGCTTACTGATTCATTCATTTTTTTATTCGTTCAGTTACTGACTCGTTCTCTCATTCATTCTCCCGTTCATTTATCCATTCATTTATTCATTCACTCACCCATTCATTCAGTAATTCATTTATTCATACGGTCACCCTGCTACTCATTCATTCACTCGTCCATCCATCCATCCATTCACTCACCAGTTCACTCATTCTTTCACTCAGTCATTCAATCATTCACTCATTCATTTACTCATTCATTCACTCATTCTTTCACTCAGTCATTCAATCATTCGTTCACTCATTCATTCACTCACTCATTCACTCACTCATTCACTCACTCATTCACTCACTCATTCACATATTCATTCACTTACTCATTCACATATTCATTCACTTACTCATTCACATATTCATTCACTTACTCATTCACTCATTCATTCACTCATTCATTTACTCATTCACTCATTCATTTACTCTTTCATTCACTCATTCATTCACACATTCATTCACTTACTCATTCATAATATCTCCGTATTGTAGATTCGGCTTAACTCGTGAAGAGGGAGGTATAGGTCTCGGCCAAGTATCAGCCAGTAACACCCTATTGCGAAGCAGTTGCCCACGTCAACCAAACTGCACGGTATCGCGGTATCGTACGTACGACGGCTCGTGCAACAACAAGCAACATCCCGCATGGGGTATGCTGATGACTCCCTTCCAGAGAATCCTCGATCCCGACTACAGTGACGGTATTATACACATTTCGTTGGATTAACCAAATTTAATATATAAGAAATAATTAAATAGATAATAATACAATAAGACAATAAATAACAAATAAATTAATAATACATTAATAATAGATATATAAGTAAATCGGTAAAAAAAAATGTAAGAAAGTATGTATGAAGTACACTTGTAATATTTAAAAATTAATCAATCAATAAGTCGAAATAAATCGGTAATAAAATAAATACTGAATAATGTTCAGAAATAATGTAATAAATACGTTAATAATGGAAAATATCAGTAAATCAATAATAAAATAAATAATAATAAATTATGGACTAAATAATGTAATAAATACAATAATAATATAAAAAATCAATAATTCAATAAATCTGAGTGAACCAGTAATCAAATAAAAAACCCAATAAATACATATAAAATTTTATACTAATAAAACTAAACTATAAATATATATATAAATATAATAAATAAATATAAAATAATAAAATAAATTTTTAAATAAAAAAATGTAAGAAATTAATAAATAAATATAAACAAATGTACATATATATATAAAATAAACTATAAATACTATAGTTACTCCGTTATAGTACTTAGTTGTAGACAAACTTTGCAAATGCCAAAATGCATATCACAGTATTGGCCATCTGTTTTATAACTATGAAATTTTAAAGGATACGAGGGAAGAGTACTCCCGTATTTTACATAAGTCGAATACTCCTTTTGACCTGGAAAAAGTGCCAAGCAACCCAAATACTTTTGCGGAAACAGCATCCTTTTTTAGGCCTTAAAACACACTTAAAGACTAACGAAATGCGTTTGGGAACAAGCTTGTAAGACGTATTGATTATTTTGGACAGTCTTTAATGGAATGCTTTTACGCATATCGATAGGGGTCATGGGCCAACCAGGCCTGTATACCCGTCATAGATTTTAAAAAATGTACTATAGTAATTAATAATTCATTAATTAACTATTTTAGTTTTATTGTGGTGTTATTATATACATATGTGAATATGTATATGTATTTATGTACAGGTATTTGGACTCCCCGCAAAGCTGCTGACGGTTCAGAGCTTCCGAGTCCTCGACTTGTTAGCAGTTCGGTCATTTCCGACTTTGACCTGCCGAGAAGACACGAAACACTGATGGTCATGATCTGGGGTCAGTGGGTGGATCACGACCTTGACCTCAGCCCCGTATTCGTCTTCAGTAAGTAACCGTTACTCAGTGCGAAAATAACTATAATAAATTAATTTAATTGGTCTTTTAAATATTACCTATATTAATTAAGTTAAATATAAATTAAAATAAATAAATATTATTATTAATAAAAATACTATTAATTTCAATATTAAATATTACTTATCATGAGTGTTACAGTAATATTATTTTTAATATAATTCATTTTTGCACATATTATAACTAGTATGTGTTATTTATTATGTTGTATTAGATTTAATGAGGTAATTTGATTTAACTTCCGGTTTTAGAGAACGGAAGTGGAATAGAGTGCTGCACAGATTCCGGTCAGTTTGTTCCGGCTCATTTAAAAGACCCGCATTGTTTGGCCATTGAAATTCCGCAGAGCGATCCTTTCTACAAGACCTACAACCGGAAGTGCATGAATTTTGTACGGACCATGCCCGGAACCCGAACCGAATGCAATTTCGGATATGCCGATCAAGTAGATTCATATTTAAATCGCATTTTTAATAATCGTATACTCGGTAACATATAAATTGATTAATGAATTATTTATTTAAATTTATAATTTTGATCTAACTAGAGGTATTTTACATTTATTATTTAAATACGTAGCATGTGTAGAACTATTTGTTCAATTAAATTTATTATTATTCACATGCATTGCAGCATATGTTAATTAGTTAATATAAATTTAACTAAAAACGTTTAATTGAATCAATATTAAAATTTTCTAAATTTGAAATTGCTATTGAAGGTGAACTCGATCACTCATTGGATGGACGGTTCGCAAGTGTACGGCAGTGATTTGAAAACAGCAAAATCTCTGCGTTTGTTTCGCAAGGGACTTCTCAAATGGACACAGAGTCCCTCGGGAAAGGAACTGCTACCCGTCAGTGAAAACTGCCAATCGGGAGCTTGCTTTCTAGCAGGTAATTTATAGCGAAGAAAATGGCCAATAAGAAACCGGGAATATTATAAAAAATATAACGAGTATTCGGTATTATGATTTATAACTTAAATGTCGCCCTATTTTATTGCACTTACTACTGTTATTATTGCATATCACTCACCCATTCATTCATCCGATCATGCGCTCATTCTTTCACTCTTTCATTTAATCTTTCATGCTCTGATTATCCATTGATAATTCACTCACTTATTCATTCACTAATTCATGCACTAATTCATGCACTCATTCATTCACTCATTCATTCACTCTTTCCTTCACTCTTTCATGCTCTGGTTATCCGCTGATCATTCACTCACTTATTCATTCACTCGTTCATTCACTCTTTCATTCACTCATTCATGCACTCATTCATTCACTCGTTCATGCACCATTCATTCCTTCACTTATTTATGCACTCAATCATGCACTCGTTCACTTATTCGTTCATGCACATTCATACACTAATCATTCACTTGTTCACTCACCGGTTATTAATGCACTCATTCATTCGCTCACTCATCCATTCCCTCATTCATTCACTTATTCACTCTCCAGTTATTCATGCACTCATTCACTCACTCACTCGTTCAGCCAATCACTCGTTCATTCAATCGTTCACTCATTCATTTCCTTATTCACTCACTTGCCGTTCATTCATTCACTCACCCAGTTGTTCATTCACTCTTTCATGCACTCATTCATCTATTCAATCGTTCACGCATTCATTCGGTCACTCGTTTATTCAATCATTCATTCATTCACTCAGCATGCACTCATTCATTCCCTTATTCACTCACTCATTCATTCCGTCACTCATTTACTAAACATACACTCATTCACTCACCAGTGGTTCATGCACTGATTATTTACTCACTCGTTCATTCACGGTTCACTCATTCACTCATTCATGCACTCGTTCACTCATTCGTTCATGCACATTCATGCACTGATCATTCACTTGTTCACTCACCAGTTAATCATGCACTCATTCATTCGCCCACTCATCCATTCCCTCATTCATGCACTCGTTCACTCATTCATCATGGTCATATTAGAATTAATTAATGTATTGAAACCATATTAATATGTATTGTAATAATTATTACAGGTGATGTGAGGACTACGGAGCAACCGCAGTTGACAGTGATGCACACTCTGTGGTTGAGGGAGCACAACAGGATCGCCAGGATCTTGGGATCGTTGAATCCTCACTGGTCTGACGACATCCTCTTTGAAGAAACCAGGAGGATTGTCGTTGCCGAACTGCAGCATATCACTTACAACGAATTCTTGCCGGTTCTGTTAGGTTAGTTATATTCTACGTTGTTCTAATTTTTATTTAGTCGGTTTTTATTTATTTGTGTTCTGTTTAGTTTTATTGGTTGTCGATCATTCTCTGTGTTCAGCGCTATTCACGTTTCATCCTTCCTCCTCTTCACGTATTCATGCACTCATTCACGCACTTACTCATTCACCCACCCGTTCATCCATTCACTACGTCACCAGTCATTCATTCACTCGTTCAAACACTCATTCACCCACTCATTCAAACACTCATTCATTCATTTTTTCACTCATTCACTCACCCATTCATGCACTCACCCATTCATCCACTCACTGTCACCAATCATTCATTCACTCGTTCAAACACTCATTCACCCAGTCATTCAAGCACTCGTTCATTCATGTTTCATTCACTCACTCACTCACCCATTCGTCCATTCACTACGTCACCAGTCATTCATTCACTCGTTCAAACACTCATTCAATCACTTATTCAAGCACTCATTCATTCATTTTTCATTCACCCAGTTACTCACCCATTCATCCACTTACTACGTCACCAGTCATTCATTCACTCATTCATGCAGTCATTCACGCACTCATTCACTCACTCATTCAAGCACTCATTCATTCATTTTTTCATTCACACGTTCACTCATTCATTCGCCCATTCATCCACTCACTACGTCACAGTAATTTCATTCACTCTTTCACGCAGTAATTCAGGCACTCATTCATTCACTCATTCACTCGTTCATGCACTCCTTCGTCCATGCCCTCGTTCAAGCACCTATTCGTTCATTCATGTCATTCATTCACTCACCCACTCACTCATTCGCGCACTCATTCTTGTACTCATTCATTCACTCATTCATACGTTCATTCATTCATTCACTCGTTCATCCATTCATTCACTCATTCATACGTTCATTCACTCATTCACTCATTCATACGTTCATTCACTCATTCACTCGTTCATGCACTCCTGCGCCATGCACTCGTTCAAGCACTCATTCGTTCATTCATGTCATTCATTCACTCACCCACTCACTCACTCGCGCACTCATTTCACGTACTCATTCATTCACTCATTCATACGTTCATTCATTCATTCACTCGTTCATCCATTTATTCACTCATTCATGCACTCACCCACGCACTCACACATTCGCTCATCATTCACTGATTCATTCGATCATTATTCATTCATCCACTCATTCCTCATCAGGCACTCACCGGTCATTCAGTCATTCATTCGCGCACTCGTTCATTCACTCATTCATTCACCCTCTCTTTTCCTCTGCTTTTCTTCGCTTGCATCAATACCTCCCTCCCTCCTTCCTTCCTTCCTTCCTTCGTTCTTCCTTCCTTTCCATCTTTTCCTTACCAAACTAAAACCAAGCCAGAGAGAAAAACAAACAACATTGATTTTATCAAAAAACAACATTTATTACACAAGGTAAGGACAACATGGAACACTACGGAATGCTTCCTCTTAGCAACGGTTTCACCAACAGCTACCGCGACTTCATGAACCCGGCCATCTTCAACGAATTCGCCACTGCCGCCTTCCGCATGGGACACTCCCTGGTCCAAGGAATGATGAAGTAAACTTTAATTTCTTATAATGCTACTTGAAAAACCTTATAAATACATCAGCAATAAAATAAAAAAAGTATATAAATGTGTTACTAATAATTTTAATTGTAATAAAATCTTTTTTTTATACAGACTATACAACAGCATCGGAGAAACGCAGAGCTCAGTCCACATCAGCAGCACGCTGCTCGACTCCTCGGGAATGTTGAAAACGGGATGGATGGACGCTGCCACTCGGGGTCTTCTGCGGGAAGCGACGCAAAATCTCGACAGCTCGCTAACCAAAGAATTAACGAATAAACTGTTTAGGTATTAAAATAATTTCAATTAATTAATTTAATTCTAATAAATTATTAATAATTAAATCTAATAGGGGAAAGAAGCCGTACGGTTTCGATTTGGTGAGTTTAAACGTCCAGCGAGGAAGAGACCATGGCCTGCCGGGGTATAATAGTTATCGAGAATCTTGCCAAGTCGGAAAAGCGAAAACGTTTGACGATTTGTCGAAGCAGATTCATCCTCGGTATGAGAATCTCCGTATGAAATATAATATATAAAATTTAATAGCATAACTCGTACATAATTAATTGGTGAAATATTAATGTATTTAATTAATAACTGAAGTAATAATTAATATTAAATTAATATATAAAATAATTTAATAAATAATACTTTAACAAGTGTAATAAAAATTAACAAAATAATATATAGATATATAGATATGTGTATTTAGATGGTTGCTGCGTTGAAGCGTTTATACAAGTCGGTAGACGACATTGATCTGTTTATCGGTGGAATATCGGAGACTCACGTTCCCGGAGCGATGGTCGGACCTACGTTCCTCTGCATTCTGGGCGGTCAATTTTATCGTCTGAAGGCGGCAGACCGGTTCTTCTACGAGCTTGGTGGCCAGCCGCACTCGTTTTCCCGAAGTATGTAACTCTAAATTGAGTGCTATTTTCTTTACTAATAACTTACCGCTTCTGGCTTATATAGAAATTAATGCAACTTTTGTTTAAACGAATACTTAGACCAACTGAACGAGATCCGCAAAGCTACGTTGGCCAGAATCATCTGCGACAACAGTGACGGGGGCATATGGGAAGTCCAGCCGCTGGTTTTTAAAGCTGCTCTTGGCGCGTAAGTTACAAAACATTTAATTTTTCAAATTAATTTCTAATAATTTACCGAAATAAATTTTGTGTCAAATTAGGAATCGACAGGTTCCGTGCAACTCGCAGGCCGTTCCACGGATGAATCTGCGTTATTGGCTGGATGATGATAATTTTTAAGCAAAAATTTCTCCATTTATTTAATTTGCATTTTCCACTGATTTTATTTATTCGCAATAAGAAACATTTTCTACAAATAAATCAGTAAAATTTCATAATTAAATTAAAAATTTACTGTATTATTATCATTATATGTAAATTATTGTTATTTGTTATTAATAGTTATTGCAGTCCGCCACGTATGTAGTCATCACTGTTTGTAAGTCTATACAGTGTTATGATTTACTACAACAAAGGCGAAGATTAATTATTACTATATATTCAATGATATAGTTTTGAAAGCCGAACGGGGATGATTTAGGAAAAGTGAACCTGAAATCACTTGGATATTTCGGCTTACACATATTTGATTTAATTCAGATTTATACAATCTAATACAATATGTAATGCAATAGTGTGTAAAGTTATGTTATAAAAGTTGTGTTGAATTTTTCAGTAAATGAATTTTTGCAAGAAATTTTAATCATAATTATTCCTGATCATTCACTTATTTGTTGGAATTTATTTACGTTTTATGTGTTATCTATTACAATTATGATTTTCTGTTGCTTTGTTTTCAGAGAGTCTCAAAATGTAGTTCGATATTAATTATGCTGGTGAATGCGTAATATGAGATAAACAATAATAACGAATGACAGTAAATCGATATTTATAACCATAATAACCCAGGTAAAAAAAAATCAGTATACTTTTATTATACTAATTTGGGACATGTACTTAATACTGTTAGAACCCAGTAAAACATTAATCAGTTAGTAAGTAGTCGTACGTAAACACTTGCAAGTGCTTACTTTAACATTGTCAGAATAAGCTGCAAGACGTCTTACGGGACTTAAATTTGCCGATTCCAGTAGTGTAAGACGTCTTACTCCGATTAAGTAGTCGTAAGCACCTACCAAAGACTTACTCTGGATAAGCCGTGGTAGGCAGATTCAAACTTCTTACTTCAAGTAAGCGGTGGTAAGCACTCGACTCAGCAGGGTCAACACTAGTGAACAGCGGAAAAACTACTTACCTGAACTACTTAATTTTTTTTACTGGGAATACTTGTAGTACACTTCTAGCATTTTACTAGTATACTCAAAATATTTTGCAATGTACTTCGAGTATACGTAAATATACGTAACTATACTAAAAGTATACTAGCACGTACTTAAGTTATACGACATATACTTTAGTACGCCTAAAGTGCACTACAGCATACTTTTAAGTATACTAACAATATGCTGGAAATATACTACAGGTATTCTAATAGTATTAAGTATATGTCCCTAATTAGTATACTAAAAGTATACAATTTTTTACCTGGGAAATTGAAATCTCGATGTATTTAGTATTAGAAAAATTTCATTTAACTACTCGTAAAAATTGTTTCAGTTAGTAAAATCAAAACTAGGATTAGAGAAACGATTATTAATTATACTTAAAAATAATTATTGAATTATGATTACAACCCTTGAGACTAATTGATAAATCCTAAATAATATTGTTCAATAAAACAAAGTAATTCAGCTAGCTGAATAAAAAATAATTGAAGCAGTGTTTACAATTGGCATTAGGAATAATTACTACATGATAAAATGATTCAAACACTAATCTATTTTATATTCAAATCCTCGTCGTGTTTTGCGCACTGAATTTTTTAAAGCCAGGCTACCGTTTATCACAGTATAGAGAACATTCAGTAACACGGCAAGTCCTATCTGCCCATGCTAATGCTGCGAGCGCGAAACTAGCGCCAGATTTCTGCGGACGAGTGTTGTCGGTACTACGAGCGCTCAAAGCCTCAGCCGCCCAGCCCTAGATTTTCTCGATGCAGCCTTAGTTCCAACAGCAGCCACCCACAGAAATCTGGCGCTAGTTTCGCGCTCGCAGCATTAGCATGGGCAGATAGGACTTGCCGTGTTACTGAATGTTCTCCATACTGTGCTGTTTATCCAAAACCTGCGATTTTCTACACGTCAAAACAAATCCCACACACAACGCTAACTGAAAATTAAGTAATTTGTCCCCAGTTAAATATATTATTTGTTATTTAAAAACAGAAATGTCGGTCATAACAAATAAAATTCAGCAAGTCTGTAGTTACTTGAGCTGTTTCAAAGAGACGTACGATATCGATGGGAAACGCTACACCGTTCGGGATCTTCTCGGTGAAGGGTATTTCAAAAAAATAAGCAGTAAGCCAGTTTTTATGAAATTATGAACTTTGTATCTTAAACAGAGGATTCAGCACAGTTTACCTTGTAACTGAAATGGGAACAAACCGAGTTTTCGCCTTGAAGAAAATCCGCTGCCACAGTTCGGAGGACGAGAAAACAGCCCTGGACGAAATCGAGTATCATAGAAAAATTAGGCACGTCTCGCTCATCGAGTGTCTTGGTTCGTCTGTAATAGGAAAAGCTGATATAACGAACAATAAGATTAGCTCTGTCATGATTTTACTCCCTTTTTATAAGGTAACATATCTTGCAAAGAAGAAAATTTATGAGCTATAATTAGTTCCTCATTATCTACAAAAGCAAGGTACACTGCAGCACTGCCTAGACTTGCGAGCCAAGACGTCTAATCATCTACCTGAGTCGTTTATTTTCAACTATTTTCGCCAAATCTGCGAGGGACTCGAAGCCATTCACAAAGCTGGATTCGCGCATAGAGACTTGAAACCGGCAAATATTCTTCTCGGACCAGGCGACAGAGTGGTGATCATGGATTTCGGATCCATGGCCCCTGCAAAAGTTGACGTCGCCAATTTTTCTGCAGCTCAGAAGCTTCAGGATGAAGCTGCGGAACGTTGCTCCATGACTTATCGAGCTCCCGAACTTTTCAACGTCCAGAGCCCAGCGAAGATTGACGAAAGAATCGACATCTGGGTAAAGCAAAAATTCTGATTTTATTAATATCAATTCTTATAAAAATTTATTTTTATCAATAGTCTCTAGGTTGCCTTTTGTATGCCATGTGTTTTTTCAAATCGCCTTTTGACGAAGTCTACGAACGAGGAGACAGTGTAGCCCTGGCCGTTTCTAGCGGGATTTCTAGTTTCCCGAGGAACGGTGCGAGTTATTCGCAAAATTTATTAGATTTGATTCGTAAGCTTTTAGTTACGGATCACTCGCAACGTCCGTTTATTGACGAAGTGTTGCGCTGCCTCGAAACAGTCAACGACAAAAAGTGATTTCCGTAAGAAAAATGCACTTTTTCTGTTTTATGCGATTTTGTTCCTGTTTTATAATCAGGATATACATTAAAAAGTATAAAAATGATTATTTCAGTTTTTTTTAGTCTGATTTTGTGAACAAAGATTTTTATTGTATCTGAAAAGGTTTCGGAAATATAATTGAAAACAATTACAGCTGAAATTTTCACAAATTATAGATTATTACAGACTCGCAATTAATAATCTTGTAAAGACTAAAATGAAAAATATTTCCTACTCTGAATAAATCACTATGCTCAATTATTTGTACTTATCTAGGGATTACAGTATTTGATAAATGATTGGATTGCTAACTGGCAGTTACAGTAATCTACTTATAATAGTAAACTAGTATTGAACTTATAACGAACAAAGTAGTAGTAAGTTAGTGCCAAATGTTATAGGTACTTAAAATTGAAAGCTGCACTATAAGACTTTAATTATCACTTTCTTTAGTAATGACACAACTGCTAACTTTTTCATATGTTTCAAAGAAATACTGTAACTAGATTACATTCACAACAACACACTGCAGAAACGGCCCTGTATAATAAATACAGTAAGAAAATACTTTTACAAGTTTCTTCCGACGTTCTTATGAGTTACTCTCAATCCTAACTCAGTTTTCACTAAAAATAATATGTAGTATATCTATCGATGGTATAAAGTGTAAGATTTTATAAAACATATTCCTCCGGGCCGGATTTGAACCAGCGACCTATGGATTACTTTTAAATCATAGAAAATCTACAGTCCACCGCTCTACCAACTGAGCTACCAGAGGCTGTAGAAGCGCAGGTGTAATATTTGAGGGACAATGAAGCTTTCCCTTACGTGGCTGATCTGGTTCATTCAGAAAGCTTGTACATAGTTCAGAACATGAACAAGATATGCTGCTAACTACGAGGACTACTAGCAATGACCACAACTTGTTTAGTGGAAACAAGTATTATATGTTGCCAGCTACATACTACTAAAGCTACGAATAATAGTTCTGGAGATGGCGTTTTGAGTCGCCTACAAATTTCTTCGTGTAATTTCACTGAGTAGTTATTGTACTTAAAATGAATTTTAGTACCTTAGATTCACCTGGTTTAGCTTCTTATGTTTTTGGTTAACGAGGGGTTAAAAATTACTAGTAAAGTTAGTAGTGACATCTCTTGGTCAAGTACTGAACTAAGTGCGTGGTTCATGAATGAACCTTTAACCGCACAAGGAAAAACTCTCGCTACTGTTTATACATTATTCTTGCTCTAGGAAATGAATCCTCTGGTAGCTCAGTTGGTAGAGCGGTGGACTGTAGCAGTTTTATAATCTAAGAGGTATCCATAGGTCGCTGGTTCAAATCCGGCCCGGAGGATATTATTTTGTTAACATAAAGCTGCGTAATTAATCTAAGAAACGTAGTAGTCGTGGGGTACATGTAGTACTTCATTAAAAAGCTTGTAGAGTGTTTCAGTGAAGTGATAAGGATACGAGTGACACGAATGTTACCAATGGTTAATGCTTATCAACATTTTGAAAATCGTTCCTTTTTAGTTTGGACATCTAAGTTTTATGTTATTCTGTAATTTTTGGATCAAGATTTATTTCATATGAATTACTTGTGAAAGGCTAATATTAGAGAATCCCAAAGAATCTCGCATGGTTCTCTGCGCTGCTGCAAGAACCTGAAAAAATTCTCTAAGATTCCCATAGAATAAAGTGTATTGCATGCCGTAATATTATTTATAGAAACATAGTTACGTTCTACAAGGGATAGAACTGTGGTGTAAGCTGTGAGCGGATACTTTTCACTATGTTGTAAAAGAAGTGTGTTCTCAATGTTGTAAGAGAAGAATGTTCTCTGTGTTGTACGAGAAGCTTATACCTCCACCTCACATACAACCACCTGCTCGCTGGTGAACCAAGCTTCACTAGAGCTGTTCTGCGGTACTGGTTATCTTTCTCTCTGCGACAATTCCTACCCAAACTCTATACCGAGGCAACTTGGACCCCAAATCTGTGTTCACCCCACCCCACCTAGCACCCATAGTCCCTTCCTTCATCCAACTCGTGGACCGACAACTCATTAGAAACCAGATTCCCAAATGCCTTGTCGTGTATCGCTTTTTCGTGAGCCAGCTTGGAACTCAGGGTAAGCTGGTGTCGCGAAAACCGACCTTGAACTGGGATTTGATCTGGAAGCATGCACGCTCTCCGTTTCTATCCACAGAGACCCGAGAGCTACTCTTGCAGTTTAGTTAAGTACCTACTGAAGTTCGACTCCAAAAGTGCCGCAGAGAACCGGACCCTCTCTGCGTCTACTGCCGAGCAGCACCAGAAAACTGTATCCTAGCTGCTGAGTGCCCACACCGTAGCACTGCTGACCAACTGGCTGAGACAGGAGCTCCACAAACTCCATATTCCTACAGTGACGGAAGAAGTGCTGCGGCTGGGCATCGCTCCACAAACGAGAAAGCTGGCAAATCGCTGCGTCTTCAATGTATCTAATTACCTCCTGGCCATCAGGCGACAGAGGAAAGAGCGCACTCTACCAGACATCTTAGCCGTAACAGAAAGTATCAATCAGGCTTTTCAGTTCATACCTTTGTCAAAACGAATGCGGTACTTTTGTCGTTGGTTTTATTCCTCTGTTGATGATGTATGTTGATGTGTATGTAAATATGTCTGGTCGAAAATAAACACAATCAACTAGAAACATTTGAAATAGTGTCAGAAACCCATAGGTCGCTGGTTCAAATCCGGCTCGGAGGAATTTGTTTTGTGCAAAATTTACTTAAAATCAAAGTGATGAACTGGATATTAAAAGGCAATTGATAATAACCCAGCTGATCAAAGAATCCAGTAATACACATATACAGTTTTCTTGCAAGAGAGAACACTAGCTCTGCATTAGAGAGAACTTTTGCTCTACAACAGAGAGAACTGTAGCTCTAGAACAGAGAGAACTCTGGCTCTGCAACAGAGAAAACTGTAGCCAACTTTTGAGCTTCCTTGAGAATGTATTGAAGGATCTTGTTTCGCTAAAATAAATTGAAAATCTTTATTTCTGTAAAAGCAAATTACGAAAAAACGTTTGGATACAAGTACGGACGCGCTGAGGCACACCTGAATTTATGAGTGGAGGTGCCTACTCGTTGCAGCCTTAGCTTTGCGCAGTGGCAATATCGTAACCAATGAGGTTTTACCGAGGTGCGATTATTGCTAGTTGAAAACTTTATCCAATACCCCGCCAAGTTGTCGTGCTAAACGACGGCTTAGGCAATTTTTGAAGGTCCGCGATGGACCATTTCTGAAACCAAGATTAAGTTACATTACGATGTACAACAGAGTATTGTAGCTCCACGGTATTATCAGACTGAATGCAATTTTGCCGCCAACGTGTAGAAGTGTAATGAACTGGACCGAGAAATACTCCACTTCACTGTAATCCTGTGAAATGGTAAAAAGCGGTTCCTAAAAGACAAAGTCATCTAAAAAAATATTTCATTAGCCTCCAGAAAATTGTTATTGAAGACCCTAAGAAAATATTAGTTTTAAAAACCATATCTGTGTTGTAGAAGAAGCGAGTTCTCTGTGTTGTGGGAGAAGTGTGTTCTCTGTGTTGTGCGAGAAGCGTGATGTTTTCAGTGTTGTAGGAGAAGCGTTCTTTGTGTTGTAGAAGAAGCGAGTTCTCTATTTTGTAAGAAAAGTGTGTTTTCTTTGTTGTAGAAGAAGCCTGATCTCCGTGTTGTAGACGAGGCTTGTTCTCTGTGTTGTAGTAGAGGCTTGTTCTCTCTGCTGTAGAAGAAGCATGCTCTCTCTGTTGTAGATGAGGCTTGTTCTCTCTGTTGTAGACGAGGCTTGTTCTCTGTGTTGTAGTAGAGGCTTGTTCTCTCTGCTGTAGAAGAAGCATGCTCTCTCTGTTGTAGATGAGGCTTGTTCTCTCTGTTGTAGAAGAAGCCTGATCTCCGTGTTGTAGAAGAGGCTTGTTCTCTCTGCTGTAGAAGAAGCATGCTCTCTCTGTTGTAGATGAGGCTTGTTCTCTCTGTTGTAGAAGAAGCCTGATCTCCGTGTTGTAGACGAGGCTTGTTCTCTATGTTGTAGAAGAAGCGTGTTCTCCGTGTTGTAGAAGAAGCCTGTTCTGAGTGTTGTAGAAGAGGCTTGTTCTCTCTGTTGTAGAAGTTTATTTTCGCTGTTGTAATTAGGAGATTTTGATATAATACCCAGCAGAAAATTAAGGATAGTTTCAGGACTCTGAAATTATCCTGAAAAGGACATTTTCAGGATGCCAATCAGGACTCTGAGTGCAGTGAAATTGGCCCACTTCCAGGGAGTTCAGGACCCTGACATTGGAATGCCCGAATAATACATGTTCAGGGTACTTAACAGCGCCCTGAAAAAACGCTTTTCAGGATACTTAATGGTGCCCTCAACAATCAAGATTCACAATTCCCAACGCAGTTTTTTTGCTCATCCGCAATCGGACGTGGTTCAGGATATTCAGGATATGTTAGGGATATCGTTCAGGATGTAGCCGACATCCTTAATTTTCCGCTGGGTAGAAAAACTAAATGATGAAGTAAACAAAAAGAAAAATACATATGTAGGAAATGATCCATGAGACTATATCCCAGCGGTTGCCGTTTGAATGGGACACGACCACTCTGACTACCTTATATAAAGGTCCGGGCAAGAGGTACAAACTAGTAAAGGCAAAAGAAGAGCCCAAGGTACAGAGCTTGGGTCAGACCCACAACAAATCAAGGTGGGAATGGCAAGGGGGGAAATTTTCCACGTAAAATGTAGGAATTGCTTAAACTTTCGGATAGTCCCCGTCAGTGTCCCCTCCCGAATAGTCCCCTTTTGCTTCAACAGTGCATCACTATTTACTATTTCGAGCAAAAAAGCATACGATGTGCACACGTCGTATGCCATGGGATTCTTAGAGAATTGTTTCAGATTCTTTCAGTAGCTCAGAGAATTATCATGCGAGATTCTTTCGGATTTTCTAATACTAACCTTCCACAAGAAAATAATACGAAAAAATCCCTTAAATATGATAAACAACATTATCATTAGACGTTCAAACTAAATAAGGGAACAGATTTGAAACTATAGTACATATTGAACAGTAGAAACAGTCGTGTTATTCTTCTCTTATCGATTCTTTGATACCCTCCGAAAGGTTTTAAATAAACTGTGACATGTACAGTCATGTTCAATAAAAAAAAGGGTACAGCATGGGTGAAATTCAAAGTCGTTTTTCGCTATTTATTAAGTTATTCTACAATTAATGCACATAATTATTGATAAAACAAACTATATTTTAAGTAAAGATACATGTATTATCAAAAAATATTCAAACATTCTCCTAAAAACAAAGGAAAAGTGGCGCAGAACCTTCCCGTGCTGTACCCTTTTTTAATGAACATGTCTGTACTCTACTACTTTTGAGTTTCTTATCGTAGTAAAGATATAATGTGTAATGTTAATAAAATATTTTCCTCCGGGCCGGATTTGAACCAGCGACCTATGGATAACTTTCGTATTTCATATAGAAACGCTACAGTCCACCGCTCTACCAACTGAGCTACCAGAGGATGTCGTAGTAAACAGATCAAGTATAACATATTGAGAGAAATGAGAAAGTGGTGCATTCAGAAATCACATACTTAGTTCAGTTTTCGACCAAGAGATGTCGCTAGCCGCGCACTACCCACGATTTGTTTACTAGTTGGTACTGCACGCTGCCTAGTGCATACTACTGAAGTTTAGTAGCTGTGGATATTAGTTTGAGTTCATTTCCAGTTCTTTCGTTTAACTTCATTCTTTCTTCATTTTTTTTTAGATAAAAATGTGACAAAGCAAGAGCATCGTTGGGTATCTAGTCAAAAATGTTACGGAACAGAAGTTCTGGCTGCAAAAACGAATTCTGTTTGACTCGATTAAACTTTCCATAAACAAACCAAGATGAGAATAATCAATACAAAACATTCGCAAACGTTCTGTGCCTGTGATATACCAAATGTTTTGCTCGGTTGATCTGTAGTGCTCAACAAATGTATCACAATATGGTGGTTTGATTCAATATTACACTTTACTGTGTTAACTACTATCCGCACGTCATTTCTATCTTGTTAAAGACACTTTATTGTACGCGACAATAAACTGATAACGAACTAAATTAAAGCAGAAGACAACGTTAGCAAAAATCAAAGTTATAAGTATGGAAATATGCAGACCTATAGGTAGAGATACTAGGTTCAGTATAGTAATTATGCGATGGTTTAAGTTACTAAGTTAAGGTAATAATGTTACTAGTTTCTGCTGACATACGTATGACTAACTATTTCTCTTGAATGGTTACCTTCAGATTCCGTCAAGATAATACCTAGTAATTCTGTAAATGTCTTAATAGAAGTTTTAACAAAACGATTTCCTCCGGGCCGGATTTGAACCAGCGACCTATGGATAACTCTAATATTTCATGTATAGAAACGCTACAGTCCACCGCTCTACCAACTGAGCTACCAGAGGATATGTTTCTAACTAGATCAAGCGTATTATACTGAGAGAAATGAAAGTTTCCTTATGCGGTTTAAGTGGCGCATTCAGAAACCTCGCACTTAGTTCAGAATTGGACCAAGAGATATCGCTACCAACGTACTACTGATCCTCACTGTTTGTCTACTAGTTAGTGCTGAACGCTGCCTAGTGCATACTACCAACACTTAGTAGCTGGAGATATTAATGTGAGTTTATTACCAGCTCTCTCGTTTCATATCATGGGTTCATTTAAATACTTTCTAAATCCTTTAAGACGAATGATTCTGCTTTGGTAGCTATTAGTTTGATATCGTTTGTCTTATCCATTTGCCTGTTGCTTTATAGGGCGATTACAATGTTTGTAATGGCTATGAATATTTAACTGAAATTAATGAACACTGTATGTGATTTTAAGTTCTTGAAGTAAATCTGTAACACTCAGAATGTTTGAGAATGTGATTAATTGTGTTTACTTCTATCTCGTCTTGGAAGTATTCAATGGTTATTTCTAAGTAAAGTTTCATTAGTAACAAAACTAATGCAGTTAAGCTAACCAACTCGTTTAATTTTAGTAAAGAAACACTATTACTATTGTTTTTGTCAACATTCATTCAAACGTCAACTTCTTTGTAATACCTATGTAATACACCATATCTCTGTCCTTATTCTCTTAGGGAGGGAAAAATGACAAAATAAGGGAAGATGGGGGAAAGGAGGGATTGGAGGTGGTATCGTGTCAGGTGTGGGGTTCGAACCCACGACCCTATTTAGGGACCAGATCTTAAGTCTGGCGCCTTAACCACTCGGCCAACCTGACTTATTTCGGAGATAATACAAAGTAATTTAGTCAATTTATGGTATAAATTTTGGCAAATAATTTCCTCCGGGCCGGATTTGAACCAGCGACCTATGGATAACTCCAATATTTCATATATATAGAAATGCTACAGTCCACCGCTCTACCAACTGAGCTACCAGAGGATATCTTAGTAGGTAGAGCAAGCGTAACATATTGGGAACAATGAAAGTTTTCCTTACGTGGTTCAGCCGAATCATTCAGAAATGGAGTATTAGTTCAGATTTCGACCACCATATGTTACTAACTACCAACAGTGGTAGAGTGGTGGCTAAACACTTTCTTTAGCAGAAACAAGTACTGCATCTTGCCTATCATTTACTACTGGAGCCAGTACTTCTGAAGATAAGTCTGAGTCAACAACAAATCTTTCGTGTCGTTTAATTGGTTAGTTATTGTACGTTAAACAAATCTAGTGTCGTAGATTCAGCTGGCTTGGCTGAGCAGGTAGCATGCAGTGCTTGTTTTTAAGAGAGAAAAGGGTTGAAGGGGTTGAAGGGGTTAAAGGGTAGGGATTTTGGCGTATTCAGCTGTTTTGAAGAACTACAAGCAGTGCGCGCAGCTAGTGACTCCTGGCGGGCAAGTCATAAACTAAATATTCAATTTCTGAATGCACCTCTTAAACCACATAAGGAAACTTTCATTTCTCTCAGTACAATACACTTGATCTAGATAAAATCTTATCCTCTGGTAGCTCAGTTGGTAGAGCGGTGGACTGTAGCATTTCAGTATCAAATATGAAAGTTATCCATAGGTCGCTGGTTCAAATCCGGCCCGGAGGAAAGTATTTTGCATAAATTTACACCATATGATCTAATTCCTAGATATTATCTTAATAAAAATAGGGATAGCCATTATAGAGTAGTTGTTACTTTTATGAGTTTTGACAAAAACTAATAATACTGTTTCTTTACTGAACTTGAAAGAGTGAGTTGGTTTGGCTAACTTCATTAGTTTTATTACGTTAAAGTTTATTTAGGGATAATCACTGAATACTTACCATAATAACACACATTTTTTTAAAAATCACATGGTAAATCATACGAACTGTTTTATATAATTCAAAAATTTAAAATCACAAGTAAATATTCAATAAATTCAGTTAAACTTAAAGCCATTGCAGACAATAAATAGCACAATAAAATGATGGAAAGTTTTGCCAAACAAACGATATCAAACTACCCGACTAAAATACTCATAGAGTATGTAGAATTTGGAACAGAGACTCGGTGAAATCTCAGTGAGATCTGACAACTTTGTAGAGTTTCTCACTGAGTCTCTGTTCCACATTTTACATACTCTATGAGAATTTTCAGTCGGGTAATAGCCACCAAAGAAACTAAAAGCTACCGTTGGAGTCTTACAGCATTCAGAAGAGATACAACAATAAGTCGGTGAAGTTAAACGAAAGTACTGGAAATGAACTCAAACTAATATCCACAGCTATCAGACTTCAGTAGTATGCACTAGGCAGCATGCAGTACTAACTGGTAAACAAATCGGGGGAGTACGCGGCAAGCGACATCTCTTGGTCGAAAACTGAACTAAGTATGTAATTTCTGAATGCACCACTTTCTCATTTCTCTCAGTATGTTACACTTGCTCTACGTACCATGATATCCTCTGGTAGCTCAGTTGGTAGAGCGGTGGACTGTAGCATTTCTATATATATGAAATATTGGAGTTATCCATAGGTCGCTGGTTCAAATCCGGCCCGGAGGAAATTATTTGCCAAAATTTATACCATAAATTGACTAAATTACTTTGTATTATCTCCGAAATAAGTCAGGTTGGCCGAGTGGTTAAGGCGCCAGACTTAAGATCTGGTCCCTAAATAGGGTCGTGGGTTCGAACCCCACACCTGACACGATACCACCTCCAATCCCTCCTTTCCCCCATCTTCCCTTATTTTGTCATTTTTTCCCTCCCTAAGAGAATAAGGACAGAGATATGGTGTATTACATAGGTATTACAAAGAAGTTGACGTTTGAATGAATGTTGACAAAAACAATAGTAATAGTGTTTCTTTACTAAAATTAAACGAGTTGGTTAGCTTAACTGCATTAGTTTTGTTACTAATGAAACTTTACTTAGAAATAACCATTGAATACTTCCAAGACGAGATAGAAGTAAACACAATGAATCACATTGTGAAACATTTTAACTGAATGTTACAGGTTTACTTAAAGAAATTAAAATCACATACAGATGTTCATTAATTTCAGTTAAATATTCATAGCCATTACAGACATTGTAATTGCCCTACAAAGCAACAGGCAAATTGATAAGACAAACTGTTTCAAAACTAATAGCTACCATAGCAGAATCATTCGTCTTAAAGGATTTAGAAAGTGTTTAAATAAACCCATGATATGAAACGAGAGGGCTGGTAGTAAACTCACATTAATATCTCCAGCTACTAAGTGTTAATAGTATGCACTAGGCAGCGTTCAGCACTAACTAGTAGGCAAACAGGGAGGATCAGTAGTACGTATGTAGCGACATCTCTTGGTCCAATTCTGAACTAAGTGCAAGGTTTCTGAATGCGCCACTTAAACCGCCTAAGGAAACTTTCATTTCTCTCAGTAAAATACACTTGATCTAATTAATGTCATATCCTCTGGTAGCTCAGTTGGTAGAGCGGTGGACTGTAGCGTTTCTGTAGGAAACATGAAAGTTATCCATAGGTCGCTGATTCAAATCCGGCCCGGAGGAAACTATTTTGCAAAAACTTATATCATATGACCTGACTACTAGACATTATCTTAATAAAAATGGAGATAGGCATTATAGAGTAGTTGTCACTTTTATGAATGTTGACAAAAAGTGGTGATTGTGTTTCTTTGCTAAACTTGAACGAGTTAGTTTGTTTAGCTAACTACATTACTTTTATCACTCATTAGACTTCATTCAGGGATACAATCAATGAATACTTACCATAATGACACAGAATTAAAAAAAAATCATACGGTGAATCATATGGATTGAGTGTTACATACTTCAAAAAGATATTAATCACAAATAACTATTTAATGAATTCAACTTAAATGTAAAGCCATTGCAGACAATAAATCGCACTTTTAAAGGATGGAAAGTTTTGTCTAATAAACGACAGCTAACTAATAGCAATAGCTACCAAAGCAGAATCCTTCGAGTCTTATAGCATTCAGTAAGTACATGAATGAGCCAGTGAAGTTAAACTAAGGCCCCTCCAGTTAACTCAAACTAATATCCACAGGTACTTCAGCATTAGTAATATACACTAACCAGCGTGCAGTACTAACTAGTAAACAAATAGCGAGGATCAATCGTACTGGCCCCTAGCGACATCGCTTGGTCAAAGTCTGAACTAAATACGCGATTTTTGAATGCACCACTGTGACCACATAAGAAAACTTTCATTTCTCCCGATATGTTACACCTGCTCTAATAAACGTGATATCCTCTGGTAGCTCAGTTGGTAGAGCGGTGGACTGTAGCGTTTCTATACATGAAATATTAGAGTTATCCATAGGTCGCTGGTTCAAATCCGGCCCGGAGGAAATTGTTTTGTTAAAACTTATATTAAGACATTTACAGAATTATTTACAGTATTATTTACAGTATTATCTTGACGGAATCTGAAGGTAGCCATTCGAGGGAAGTAGTTAGTCATACGTATGTCAGCAGAAACTAGTAACATTATTACCTTAACTTAGTAACTTAAACCATCGCATAATTACTATACTGAACCTAGTATCTCTATCTATAGGTCTGCATATTTCCATACTTATAACTTTGATTTTTGCTAACGTTGTCTTCTGCTTTAATTTAGTTCGTTATCAGTTTATTGTCGCGTACAATAAAGTGTCTCTAACAAGATAGAAATGACGTGCGGATAGTAGTTAACACAGTAAAGTGTAATATTGAATCAAACCACCATATTGTGATACATTTGTTGAGCACTACAGATCAACCGAGCAAAACATTTGGTATATCACAGGCACAGAACGTTTGCGAATGTTTTGTATTGATTATTCTCATCTTGGTTTGTTTATGGAAAGTTTAATCGAGTCAAACAGAATTCGTTTTTGCAGCCAGAACTTCTGTTCCGTAACATTTTTGACTAGATACCCAACGATGCTCTCGCTTTGTCACATTTTTATCTCAAAAAAGTACTGAATCACTCAAAGAGTCTCGGGGTTTTCTCGTCCTTGTCGCTCAAATTCAACATATATGAACAACGGAGCACACTCTTATGTACAATTTGAATCAAATCACCACACGTTCAAACCGGGAATGAGTTAAAGAATCACTGGATTCAAAGTAATAACAAAGCTAAGACATCTTAGAATTTTGATAGGATGATTCTACAAGTTTTTAAAATAATTCAGTTTGAGCAGGATCAGTGGAGTTCAAACTGATTTTTGGTTGTTTTAGCACTTTTAGACACAAGTTTGAGACAGTAACGGGTGTGTCCGGACTGGCGACAGGACATCCGAACCGTCCGACACGATCGAAACTGTTCGATAATGTGGGAATGACACGCTATCATCACTGGGTTGCAGTTCGTAAGTCTTGTTGTACAGCTGCAGGTCTTGAGCTCCGTTGAAATCCTTGTTCGCCTCGTCTTTGCATTCTTGCAGGAGCCAAGTCTCTGCTGTGCTGTTTTCAATGTCCATCTTCTCTTCAGGCTCACAGCTGGCCGAACAGCCAAGCTCAGAACTGTCCCTAGGGAGCTGTTGGGGCAAGAACCACGTGTTTGCCCCCGGGCGATTGCGGTCTCCGTCCTGTTGCGGCAAGAGCCACGTGTTTTCCCCGGAGTGTTCTAGGTCCGCTACCTTGGTATTGGGATAGTTTTCCATTGCGGGGTTTGTTGTTTCTAAGGAGTCTGTGATTGCTGTTGCTTCTTGTAGGACCTTGGAATCGTTGCGGTGAATAGTGGCGTTGATTCTGTGGTCGTTTAAATGTTCCTTAGAGACTGCTAGTGTGGATAAACGCCGCTTGGAGCGCCACGGCTCTTCGCCTTTCAACCAGTAGGTCATCATCTCGCCTTTACCCTAGAGTTAATATAAATAATATGTAATAAAGTAATATTTTAAAAATATGAAAATAATATACTCTGATGGGTATAAGTCCTCGCTCTTCAGCGATGTATCCACCCAGTCTATCGAGTAGTCCTTTGGTAGCAGCAGAGATGTGTACTCGCAAAGCTTCTCCAGAAGACTCCATTCTGGAAGCTGTGTTGACAGTATCGCCGAACAGACAGTACCTCGGCATTTTCAGACCCACAACACCAGCCACGCAAGAACCTGAGGACCAGAAATCAGTAAGAAACAGTGTTAGTGACAGTGAGTGAATAATAGGACGTACCGGAATGAATTCCAATCCGCAGTTTGAGTGTTTCGCCAGGCCGGTGCCTGATTTGAAAATTTCTGATTTCTGAGAGTAAGTGAAGTGCCATGGATGCGACTTCAGAGGCATGGCGATCTCCATTGCGGATGGGTAGTCCGCTGGCAACCATGTAAGCGTCTCCGATGGTCTCTACTTTGTAGACATCGTAGTTTTCGATGATCGAGTCGAAGAGAGTGTACAGCTCGTTTAGCAGTTCCACAACCTAGGAAATTTTAAAAGTTTTCAATTAAGCTAAAGATGATTGAATGAGTGGTTGATGATGGACGTACCTGTAGTGGAGTGCTGGATGCTGAAAGTGAAGTGAATCCGACAATATCACTGAAGTAAATGGAGACGGAGTCGAAACTCTCGGCTTCGACGGGTTCACCACGTTTCAAAGATTCTGCCACGGACCTTTGATAGGATTATAGTAAATCAGTAATAATAGTATTGATAACAATAGCAGAACAGATATTACTATGGCTATACTAGAAAAATAACTAGTAACAAGTGCTTGTACAACTACTGCAACTGCAGCTTCAATGACTTCTGCTACTACTACTGTTATTTCTATTATTGCTACTGATATATTACTATAGTATTTCTAGTATTTCTACTATTACTACTACTACAATGCTGCTGCTACTGACAATACTACTCATGTTCCTACTACTGCTTCCACTAATACTACTCCTCTTCCTACTACCACTGCTACTACTATTATTACTGTCACTACTACTACTGCTATTACTACTAGCGCCATCACCACCACCACTACTACTACTAATACTACTACTGTTGCTGCTACTGCTGCTACTGCTACAACTACTAAGACCTCTACTACTACTACTACTACTACTACTAATAGTACTAAGACTACTACTACTGCTACTACTACTAATACTACTATTGCTACTACTGCTCTAATACTACAAACGTCATTAATGCTTCTACTACCACTTCTACTACTAGGTATAACAAGTAGACATACTTTGGCAGCATTCGATGTAGCAGAGCTTCTGTTTTCTTCTTCTCTTCCATTAACTGAATGGTTCGCTCTTGGACTAATCCTTCGAGGTTATAGGCGTATTTCTCCATCATGGAAATCATGTTATCGAAGATATTGGGTTTCCTGGAAGCAACATAACATACGAAAATGATAGCAGTCTAATCAGTAATAATAATAATAAAAAAGACTATAAGTAGCATTGGGAATTACAGTCCAGCTTCCATTTCCTTGAGGCGAGCCCTGATGTTCTTAAAGTCCGGTCTGAGATCCGGTAGTTCGTGCCAGCAGTCCTGCATGCAGCGCAGTACGTAATCCGGACACTTCAACTGCGATATAGGTGGACGGAAGATCGAATGTCCGAACCATTCTGGATGCTTCACGCGTTCCACAATTTCTGAAACAAAGAGATGAACGAATAAATTAAATTAAATTAATTCAAATAAAAATACACTGCTACAAATAAATAGTTCTAAAAATATAAACCAACTACCAATATTGATTAATTGTTGTGAACATGTGATATAAAAAAGAAATATATTACAAAACCCAGCAATGACATATGAAATAACTATAAGTGTTTTTGAGGGTATGCGAAACTATTAGCAAATTCTAAGCGAAGTGATGCTTAAATTTTGATGCCAATTTTTTCTCAGATGGCAAATACACTGACAATGTTTCCCAAATATTTTGAGAATTTTTGAGCAACTAACAAGTTCACGGGAATTTTTTCCGCGATTAGCTCTATGAAGCTTCTTGACAAGATGAGATTGTGTATTAAGTCTTATTCAGTTTGTGAACAAACTAATGACAGTATTTTACTGAAAATTTTTCCACACGTACTAGATACATTAGCAATATTTCTTGAATTTTTATGTAATTTCTGTGATGTTAGCCAGCTCTCAGGAATTTTCCCGCAAGTTAGTTGGTTTTCAACAATTAGCAAAGCTACATTTTTAGTTACTGAAAAATCAAGTAAACTAATGAAAATATATCGTTGAAAGTTTTTGCACAGTTACGAGATATATTTAGAATACTCAGTGAGTTTTTTGAGAATTTTTGTGTAATTAGCACATTAATTTTTCCCGCGCATTAGTTTCTATAGAGTTTCTCGACTGCAAGCTACGATTGGGTATTACGATTCTTGCCCAAGTTTCGGACAAACTAATCGGGATATTTCGCTGCAATTTTTTTCGCATGTACTAGACAAATTTAGAATGCTACCTGAATTTTTTTTAGAATTTTTGTACAATTAGCAAACTGACAGGAATTTTTCCCGCGCGCATTAATTCTTAGAGCTTCTCGACTGCAGGCTCAAAGGGAGGTATTAAGATTCTTATTTAGTTTATGAACTGGATAATTTGAATATTTCACTGAAAAATTTTCCACAAGTAAAAGACAAACTAAAAAGATTTCGAGAATTTTTTGAGAATTTTTGCGTAATTAGCAAACTCGCAGGAATTTTTCCCGCGCGCACTAGTTTCCAACGATTTTCAGAACTACTTGATCTTGAGGTACTGTACTTTAACGGACAGTGTTAAATCACCTTTTGGTGGAATCTGTGCTGTTCCCCACGGTCCACTGCGTCCGATGATTTCAAACAGAATAATGCCGAACGAGAAGACGTCAGCTTTCTGAGTGCCTCTTGCTGGCGGGTTAGCCGTGCGGAGCAACTCCGGTGCCGTCCATAAGAACTTGTCAGCTTTGTGCGGATTGCGGTAAGTCTCCAGGTTCCCTGTGGAAGTAAATGTAAGAAGATTACAATAATAAACTTAATATCTCTATTATATTATTTAATTGTATTTAATAAATATTAATAATGATAAACTAGGAAGGAAAATGTATTTTATTTTGGAATTATGGTAATTAATAATTAATGTTAATTTTTTATAAATTCTGTATAAATTACGACAAAGAATTACATGTTAATAATATTAAAAAATAGAATGTAGCCTTTAAATTAACTTTTCAATATTAGTTTCATCAAATTAAATATAATTGTAACTATAGTTTGTAAAACTTTTAGAGTAAAATACTAAGGATTTTAAATGTGTTTAATTAATTAATTGTAATTTTTGTGTTTTAAAAAAAAAACCTTTGAGTTCGTGGATGCCGAAATCTGTGATTTGAAGGACCCAACGGGAATCGACGAGGCAGTTGGAAGATTTCAGATTACCGTGCGAAATTATCTCGCTGTCGTGGATAAACAGCATCCCCTGTGAATAGTAATAGTATTAATGATAAGAATAATGGTAGTGGTAGTGGTGGCCGTAGTAGTAGTAGTAGCAGTAGTAATAGTACTAGTAATACTAGTAGTGGTGGTAGTTGTGTTGGTAGTAGTATTAGTATTAGCAAGATCAGTAGTAGTACTACTACTAGTAGTAGAAGTGGTAGTAGTGGTGGTTGTAGTAGTAGTATTATCAAGATCAGTAGTAGTAGTAGTAGCAGGAGTAGTAGTGGTAGTAGTTGTGGTAGTAGTAGTAGTATTAGCAAGATCAGTAGTAGTAGTAGTAGCAGGAGTAGTAGTGGTAGTTGTGTTGGTAGTAGTAGTAGTATTAACAAGATCAGTAGTAGTAGTAGTAGCAGGAGTAGTAGTGGTAGTTGTGTTGGTAGTAGTAGTAGTATTAACAAGATCAGTAGTAGTAGTAGTAGTAGCAACAGCAGTATTATAGTAGTACTAGTACTAGTATTGGTGAGAGTAGTTGTAGTAGTGTAGTAAATAATAGTAGCACTAGTAATAGTACTAATAGTAATAGTAGTAGTAAAAATAGTAGTAGTACCAGTACTAGTAGTAGCGGTGTATGCTAATAATAACGACATTTAATCATAAGAACTACTGCTTCTTCTCTACTACAACTACGACTACTTCTACTAGCACCACTTCTATTATTATTACTACTACCACTGCTACTCACACTACTACTATCACTATCATTAGTACTTCTACTATTACTAGTATCAATATCACTAGTACTCTACTACTACTACTATAACTTCAGCTACTACTACTACTACTGCTTCCACTACTACTGTAGTAGCAGTCTCACACTCCACAATGTACACCATCAATATCTTTCTCTGATAACACACTGATAACACGTTGATAACAACTTAGTTTATCCACCATAGATTTCTCTACAACCTGAACCCCAGGACTGATGCACTGCGCAAGGGGTCCGAAACTTCCAATAATCTTCGTACATCTAAGTCATGTTAACACTGTTATCCCCATGTTATCTCATGTTATCAAATAATCTTCGTACACTTTTCCTCAGAGTTTCGGAACCCTTGGGACTGTGCGACACTGTCGGTCGTTAAATGTTGAAATCTCCGTTGCCATGGAAACTACACTAACTGTTGATATTCCCGTTCCCGTCACGGAGAGTAACACATTTCGTCCCACAGGATTTACGAAATCCCTCCAAAAATCAACTTAACCAAATATTAAACCTCCATTAAAGTTAATCACTATTAACTTTAATAATCCGATACTATCAATTTCGGCTCAGCCCAGCAGAAAATTAAGGATAGTTTCAGGACCCTGAAATTATCCTGAGAAGGACATTTTCAGAATGTCAATCAGGACTCTGAGTACAGTGAAAATTGGCCCACCTCCAGAGTGTTCAGGACCCTGACATTGGAATGCCTGAATAATACATGTTCAGGGTACTTAGCAGCGCCCTGAAAAAACGCTTGTCAGGATACTTAATGGTGCCTTCAATAATCAAGATTCACAATTCTCAACGTAGTTTTTTTTTACTCATCCACGATCGGACGTGGTTCAGGATATTCAGGATATGTTACGGATATCGTTCAGGATGTAGCCGTCATCCTTAATTTTCCGCATGTGCATATATATATATATATATATATATATATATCATAAATAATTTAATATATAATACAAAGTCATAAAACAATAACAATTCAATGATATTCAGTAAAATTAATAATAGAATTAATTATTATTACACAAATTTAAGTAAATAAATCGTATAATAATAATTTATAATTATAATAAATTTATCAAAATTTATTATTACATTCAGTAATTAGATCACAAGTTATTTGATTTACCATGCAACTGAATGTAAAAAATTACACTTTAATAGGGTTATACTTCATTAATTTTTGGAATTTGATCAATTATCTGATAAATAGCGTAATTAAAATTTAATTTTATTATGATATTTTTTTACGCGTATGAGATCGGCGACCAGTGATGCGACGAACATAGTGTCGAGTGGGAAGTCACGGTTCCTCAACACGTCCTGAAGGCTTCCCCTGGCGCAGTAGCCGGTCAGGACGTAGACGCCCCCGTAATCCACGGAAGCCCCGATGAAAGGTACGACGTTCTCGTGTCTCAACTCACGGATCTGTTTTTGGTAAAGAAAAAGTATCGATTTAATCGATAAATCGATAATTGGAGTTTAATAATCAATCAGTGTTTCCACTTTCAGATTTCCCCTTTTGCCTCTCCCCGTATTTTCCCTTCCGTACTAAAATGCAATGCTATACTTTCAGATTTTCCCTTTTCCCCCTCTTCCTTTATTTTACCCTTTTCAGACCCCTCCATTTCCCCTTTGTCCTCTTTTTTCCCTTTTTCCCCTCCGTACTAGAATACATTGCTGTACTTTCAGATTTCCCTTTTCCCTTTTTCCGCTCTTTCCCCCTCCATACTAGAATGCAATGCTGTACTTTCAGATTTTCCCTTTTCCCCCTCTTCCTTTATTTTACCCTTTTCAGAGCGCTCCATTTCCCCTTTGTCCTCTTTTTTCCCTTTTTTCCCTCCGTACTAGAATACATTGCTGTACTTTCAGATTTCCCCTTTTCCCTTTTTCCGCTCTTTCCCCCTCCATACTAGAATACAATGCTGTACTGTCAGACTCCCCTTTTCCCCCTCTTCCCTTAGTTTCCCCTTTTCCGTCTCCGTACTAGAATACAATCCTATACTTTCAGATTTTTCCTTTTCTCTCTTCCTTTATCTTTCCTTTTCACACCCAATTTTCCCCTTTTTCCCCTCCGTGCTAGAATACAATGCTGTACTGTTATATTTTCCCTTTCCCCCCTCTACCTTTATTTTTTTCCCTTTTCAGACCCCATTTTCCCCTTTCTCAGGGAATTTCCTCGCAAAGTGGAAACACTGCAATCGATAGTTAAGGAGTTCATTCATCGATTACATACTGTTTAAATATCGATAACCGATTAATCAATATTAATTAAATAATTCTAAGAAACATAAAATCGATAATTGATCGATTTAAATCGATCATTACCAGTTTCAGTTCCTTCCTGACGCTCTGCGTAACGTCGATATGTTTGCGGGTGATCATCTTGATGGCTACAACAGTCCCTCGATACAACCCGATCCTGGTATAGGCTCTCTTGATCCCCAGATCCAGGGGAAATCGGGAGTGTTCCTGCGACTCAGGTTGTTGTTGTTGTTGCCGAAGGGCAACAACAGCGACAACCTTGATACAACATGCGTTGGGAGCGCGCTGTTCGTAGATCCCGTTTCAGGATCCAAAGGTATGGGGATCACTTCGCGAATGTCCACTTTCCATAAGAGACAGGCCAGCTTGTGTTCGTATCGATAGTGCCTTAAAAAAAAGAACGATTAATCGATTTAATAATCGATAATTGGTAACTATCGATACTATGGCTAAGACAAAGGAAGTGTAATTGATTAAATCGATACTTGCCACCCTAATATCGATTTATTAAAATACTAAAAGCCATAGTATCGATAGAGAGTCTTCTTACAATACTATCGATATCTTACGTATTGTAAAAATGTTGATAATCGATTTTGGAAAAAATCGATATTTAACCTTAGTGTTCTATTTCAATGGTACCTGACTACTAATCCAGCTGCTACTGTTAGCACAATAGCCGAAACAGCGCAGATGAGGATAGTTTTCCAGTCGGGCCTGGAACATTTCTCGTAGTCGAATCCGCAAGGCGGCTCTGCAATCGGTGGAGATCCATCGACCCAGTGGATTGGGATGGAATCGTCAAAGTATTTGAAATTCTAATGAAAGAATTTAAGTTAGTAAAGTAGTTTGAATAGTAGGAGATGGAGCAGTAGTGGTGAGAGTAGTAAATGGAGCCGTAGCAGGAGTAGCAGTAGCAAAAATAGCAGAAGCAGTAGTAGTAGTAGTGGTAATGGAAGTAGTTATAATTGCCGCACTAGAAGAATCATTAGACCATAGGAATATTAGGAGTAGGAATAGTAATAGGAATAGTAGTAGTAGCAGCAGTAATATTAGCAGTAATAGTATTGGTACTAGAAGTAGTACTAGAAAAAGTAGTAGTAGTAGAAATACTAGTAGTAATATAATCAGCAGTAGTAATAGTAGTAATAGCAGCGTGATAGTACCAGTAGTAGTAGTAGTAGTAGAAATAGTAGTAAAAAAGTAGTAGGAGTAGAAGTAGTAGTACCAGTAGTAGTAGTAATAAAAACTAGTAGTAAAAGTAGTAGTAATATGAGCAGCACTAGTAATTCCAGTAATAGCAGTAGTAGTAGAAATAGTGGTAAAAAAGTAGTAGGAGTAGAAGTAGTAGTGGAATTAGTAGTAGTGCAAAAAAGTAGTAGTAGTAGTAGTAGTAGTAGCAAAAAAGTAGGAGTAGAAGTAATAGTAGTAGTAATAGAGTAGTAGTAATATGAGCAGCAGTAGTAATAGAAATAGTAGACGGAGAAATAGTTATGGTAGAAGTAGTAGTAGCAGAAGAAGTAGTCGTAATAATATAAGCAGCATTAATAGAAGTAGTAATAGTAGTAGCAGTAGTTGACGTACCGGCAGGTAGTCGTTAGAGGACTGCTCAGTGACGTTATTCTCGAAGTAGCCAACCGGCTGCAAGGTCAACGCTTGACCTTGACCTTGACCTTGAGGAATCATGGCCAGCACCGAGTAGTTACCTTCCGCATCTCCGTTATGGTCAATAAAAACCTAATAATAGTAAAAATAATAATATGAACCCCACTACGGCCCAGTGCAATTGCTTAGTATGGATAATGAATTATACTGATACTGACATTAATGATAAAAATAGACCCCACTACGGCCCAGTGCATCTACTCAATATGACAAATTATATCAAAATTTACGTTACTGATAAACATAAACCCCACTACGGCCCAGTGCGCCTTCTCACCATCAATCAAATGATAATAATTATGAAGCACACTACGCTCCAGTGCAATTGCTTAATATAGTTAACGATTTAATATTTACAAATTAGTGATAAATATAAACCCCACTACGGCCCAGTGCAGCCGCTCAGAATAAATAATGATATTGATATTAACGCTAATGATAAATATAAACCCCACTACGGCCCAGTGCGGCTGCTCAGAATGAACAACAATAATAAACCTTGATGGAATGATATGATTACTTACATCGAATCCGAGTATGGAGTTGTAGGACCGATTCCTGATCCGTTCCAGAACCGCGGTTCCGTTGCGCGGGTCGTGTCCGTCGGCCAGCGCCTCCGTAAGGGCCCTTGCGTAAATCATTACGGCGTCGTAGGCGTACGCCGCGTAGATGGGAACCTGATTTACGATAATTCGATCAATATAACTTGTTAATATAACAATTAAATCTATAATTATTAGAATAAATATGTCAATACAATACGAAATAATATTAACATAAGTTTAAAACTGTGAAGGTAGATATAACAAATAAAATAATATAGTGCTATTAATAATACCCAGCAGAAAATTAAGGATAGTTTCAGGACCCTGAAAGTATCCTGAAAAGGTCATTTTCAGAATGCCAAACAGGACCCTGACTGCAGTGCAATTGGCCCACCTGCATTGGAATGCCTGAATAATACATGTTCAGGGTACTTAACAGCGTCCTGAAAAAACGCTTTTCAGGATACTTAAGGGTGGCCTCAATAATCAAGATTCACAATTCTCAACACAATATTTTTTACTCATCCACGATCGGACTTAGTTCAGGATATGTTACGGATATCGTTCAGGATGTAGCCGACATCCTTCATTTTCCGCTGGGTATGATAGTAATAATGAATTAATATAAATAATATAAATTTAAACAAACATGGTGTGAAAATATAATAAGTTCACATAATAAATTGATCATGAATCTTATTTTTTTAGATGCTTAATAATTATAATATATTATATAATTATTATAATTATTATATTAATTATCGTTAGATGAGGTTATACTTCTATGGTCCCGAAAATTTCTTCGTAGTAGGGTACGCAGAAGGGCGGCTTGGTGGAGTAATGGCGAATCTGATTCAGAGTTTCGCTGCAATAATGAGAAATGTTGCAACTGTACTAGTAGTAGTGGTGGTAGCAGTAATAGTAATAACACTAGCAGTAGTAGAAGTAGTAGCAGTAGCAGTATTAGTCATACTAATAGTGGTAGTGGTAGTAGTAGTGGTAGTAATAATACTAGAAGCAGTAGTGGCAGTAGCAGTATTAGTGATACTAATAGTAGTAGTGGTAGGAGTAGTAGTGATACTAATTATAGTAGTGGTAATATTAATAGTAGTGCTAGTAGTAGGGGTAATGGCAGTAGTAGCAATACTAGTAATAGTAATAGTGGTAGTGATAGCAGTAGTGGTAGTAATAATAATACTAGAAGCAGTAGTAGCAGTAGCAGTATTAGTCATACTAATAGTAGTAGTGGTAAGAGTAGTAGTGGTAAGAGTAGTAGTGATACTCCTTATAGTAGTGGTAATAGTAAAGTAGTGGTAGAAGTAGTAGTAATGGCAGTAATAATAATACTAGAAGCAGTAGTAGCAGTGATAGTGATACTAATGGAGTAGCGGTAGTAGCATAGTGGTAATGGTAGTAGTAAAAATACTAGTAATAGTAGTAGTGGTAATAGTAATAGCAGTAGTGGTAGTAGTGGTGGCGGTAACAGTAGTAATAATAGTATAACATCGGTTAGTAAAAGTCGTAGCACAACATTAATAGTAGTAGTACCAATTACAGCTAGTTTTACAAATTTCAAATGATATATAAAGTTAACGTGTTAAACTGAAATACGTTAATTATTATTCATTTTGATAATTATAGTTGATAGTAAATAATTTACTTGTACGCGGGGTTACGCGGGTGGGAGGGCGTCACTTTCAGTACCGAGCGAAACGCTTGCGACAGATCGCCGCCCGTCGAGAGGTAAGGGTCCAGATAATCTGGAAAAACAAAATTAGAATTAAGTAAAAGTATTAGTAGTAGCCGTAGTAGCAATACTAGTGGTATTAGTAGTAGTAGTAAGAGTAGTAGCAACTATAGTAAGAATAATAGTAGTACATGAGGTAGTCATTTTAGCAAGAGAGCAGATAGTCGTAGCAGTTCTACTAGTAGTAGTAGTAATGCGAGTAGTAATTAGTACTAGTAGCTAGTAGTAATAGCGGTCGTTTAAATAATGGTAGCAAAAGTAACCAAGAGCAGCTGTAGTGGTGAGAGTTGTAGTAGTAGTAGTCCTAGCAGTAGTAGTGTTATTATTGCTACTACTACCAATAGTTATAGTGACAAAGTAGTAGCATTACTAATCGTCGTGGTAGTAGATTGCTAGTACTGCTGATTGTGACAGTGGCGAAAGTAGTAGTAGAAGTAGTAGCAGTAATAGTAGTAGCAGCACTCACAGTAGTATAGTACCAGTAGCAGTAGTAATAACAATAGCACTTGTGGTAGTAGTAGCAGCTATAATAGTAGTAATAGGAGTAGTAATAGCACTAATAGCAGTAGTAGTAGTAGTAGTAGTAGTAGTAGCAGTGATGGGCAAATCCAAATCAATTTTGATTTGAATCAATTTCAAATCAAATCAAATCATGATTCAAATCATTACAATTTGATTTAAATCAAACCCGTGATTTGATTTGGAAGTTTCATGATTTGATTTGACATTTCAAATCATTTTCTTATTTTTCCTTCCTGTCAGCTGAAACCAAAATTTAAAAAGAGTTTCTGCAAAAATAGTGTCTTCTGGATCTTAGTCCGTACCCAGGCATCTAAACATTTAGATCCTGTCGCGGTTCACATCCTCCGTTTGCTGTGCCTGTACGCCTTAACTGAATTTGAAAATATTCATATAAAGATTTTACATAACAAAGTAGTAGCCATCCACGAGTCTCAATCGTAGGTTACGATGGTATGATTTAACAGACTTGATGTGTGGAAAAAGAGCCATGCGTTTGTGAAATCGTACACGTAAGAGGGAATAGTTTCGACTGCATAGCATCCCTATCCCTATCCACATCAGTCTTGACTTGGTTTTCGACAAGTATATTTAGCTATTTTTCCCAGTAATTTTCAATACATCCGAACATGACTTGTTGATAATCAGCATATAGGTATGGTAATTGGTATGACTTTTCCATTGTTATAAATAATGCAATTTACGGGATGGTTGAGAACGCAAAGCAAGATCCCAAGAGCCGAGTAGAGCCTATTCTTGAGTATTTCGCGTAATACTCGACAGTTTTTACTATCTATTATTTTGCATTGAAATTTACGTCACGTGGAAAGCGCTACGTTTCGTTGAAAGGAAACAAGAAAAAGAGAAAAGAAAGCTATCTTGAATTTAATTTTTCCTGTGCAAAATATAGTCAGGAAGTTGATTTTACAGGTAATTAACCGTATAGAAGGTGTATACGCGTTGGCAAAAAATCACTGTACCTCGCCACACATGGTTTCGGGGTTAGATTTTTGATTTAAGGGGCCTGTATTCAAGCAGTTCCAAGTGCGTCAATGCACGACACCCACAAGATTCATCAAAGATGCAGAAAAAAAGATTAATTATCTCAAGAAAATTATCTCGCTAATTCGATTTGAAATTGATTTGATTTGATTCAAATCAATTTTTAAAATGATTTGATTTGATTTGATTTGAACCGCTAGAAATTCAAAGAAGATTTGATTTGATTCAAATCAATTTTGCGTTGATTTGCTCATCACTGAGTAGTAGTAGTAATAACAATAGCACTTGTAGTAGTAGTAGCAGTTATAATTGTAGTAGTAGGAGTAGTAATAGCACTAATAGCAGTACTAATAGTAGTAGCAGTACTAGTAGTAGTAGTAGTAGTAGTAGTAGTAGTTACTTCTGGTGATGTACTGATCCGTTTGGTTAATTTCAGGATCGTAGCTGAAATCATCAATGGAGATGACAATGTAATCGCCGCTATCCAGGATTTTCAGCTGATCCAAACTCTTGACGAAATCCACCAAGGCGATGTGTTCCCCGATAAATAGGTAAACTATCAAAAATAATTTTACTATTATTGTTAGTAGTAGTAGTAGTAGTAGTAGTAGTAGTAGTAGTAGTAGTAGTAGTAGTAGTAGTAATACTAGTGGTAGTAAACTAAAACTGTCGTATCATAGGATACAGCATTATAGATACTCCCTATATGGGAGACTATAGGGCAATGTTTCCACTTTGCAGGGGAAATTTCCTGGAAAAGGGGAAAATGGGATCTGAAAGGGAAAAATAAAAGAAGAGGGAAAGCGGGAAATCTAGAAATACAGTCTCATATGCTGGCACGGAGGGGAAAAAGGGGAAAAATAAGGGAAGAGGGAAAAACGGGGGAAATTGAAAGTGGAAAGTACTATAGGGATGTCCAAGGATTCGACAGAGACATATTGTCAGTATTATTAATCTAAATCTGTCGTATCAGTGGACACAGCATTAGAGTTTGTCTGTAGTAGACTTTGGCCTGTCCAAGGATTCGACAGAACGTACTATTGCTATTATTATTATTAAGGATTATTATTAGTGAACCTCTGGTTTTGGTGTAGGTTTGTTCTGCGATGCTTTCGAGTTTCTTGAAGTGACTGGGGATGTAGTCGTCGATGAAGATGACGTCCGTCACGTTGATACTCCGTCTCTGTGCTAGTTTCTGTTATTTTACAAAGACATTAATTCAAGTTAAAGAATAGCATAGAGATGATCTAGTATGAGATAGACAGACAGACAGACAAACAGACAGAAAGAAAGATGGATAGAAAGATGGATAGATGGATAGATAGATGGACAGACAGGCAGACAGACAGATAGATAGATAGAAAGAAAGAAAGGTAGATAGATAGATAGACAGATAGAAATAAAGAAAGATGGATGGATAGATAGATAAACAGACAGATAGATAGATAGAAAGATAGATGGATAGATAGATAGACAAACAGACACACAGACAGATAGATAGAAAGAAAGATAGATAGATAGACAGACAGACAGATAGATAGAAAGATGCATAGATAGATAGATAGATAGACAGACAGATAGAAAGAAGGATAGATAAACAGACAGACAGAGAGACGGAAGGGTACTTGGTCAAAAAAAAAAAACAAACAACCGAACAAGCAGACACGCAGACAAGCAAACCATTCAACAACTTGACCAACAGACAAATAGTAAGTCAGACGTGTCAGACAAACAGACACTCGCTCAGACAGACGGAGAACAAGACAGCTAATCGGAAAGTCAAAATACCAAACAAACAAACAGACAAGCGAACCATTCAACAACCTGGCCGGCAGACAGACAGACAGACAGAAAGAAAGTAAGATAGATAGATAGACAGACAGACAGACAGATAGACAGATAGACAGACAGACAGAAGGTTACTTGGTCACAAAGAAAACAAACAACCAAACAAGCAGACACGCAGACAAGCAAACTATTCAACAACTTGACCAACAGACAAACAGACACTCGCGCAGACAGATAGAGAACGAGACAGCTAATCGGAAAGTCAAAGTACAAAACAAACAAAGAGACAAGCGAACCATTCAACAACCTAGCTGGCAGACAGACAGACAGACAGACAGACAGACGAATGTGACTGGGAATATATATATACCTTGACAGCCTCAGTGATCTGCATCCATTCGGCTTTCTTGCTGACGATGATGATCAGTTTGTTCCAGTGGAACTTCTCCAGCAGGGAGATGACCGACTTGGAGATCTTGGACGACGGAGGTAGTGTCCGGGCGAACGTGTAGAACGGCTGCTTGTTCGAATCCAGACTGTCTGCACAGTTCTGAAATGTGAAGTATCATCAGAGGTTAACAATCAACTATCCAAGTGTTATGAAGTACCGTGTTGGTTGGTGGAAAGTGGCCGTTAAGTGTTATCAGAGGTTAACAATGATTTTAGAGTGTCCGTACAGCAGTGAATGGAGTATTATCTATTATCAGTGGTTAACAATAAACTACCCAAGTGTTATGAAGTACCGTGTTGGTTGGTGGAAAGTGGCCGTTAAGTGTTATCAGAGGTTAACAATGATTTTGTAGTGTCCGTACAGCAGTGAATGGAGTATTATCTATTATCATAGGTTAACAATCATGTTAGAGTGTGATAGGTTCTGTAAATGAATGTTAATGTAATGTGACGTGAATGTAAATGTTAGGAATGTTATCATAGGTTAACAATCATTATCAAGTGTTATGAAGTACTGTGCTAGTAGTTGGCAAGTGGTCAGTACGTGTTATCAGAGGTTAACAATCGTTGTCAAGTGTGGTCGGTTCTGCTTACGAGTGTTATCATAGGTTAACAATCATTATCCAAGTGTTGTGAAGTAACTGTGCTTCCTGTTTTTAAGTCACTATCAAGTGTTATCAGAGGTTAACAATCAAACATAAACTATAGCTGCAGAGTTTTGATTGTGAGTAATTATCATAGGTTATCAATTGTTACCAAGTTTCAGTAAACTTCTTACAGGGTGTTATCGTGGGTTAACAATCGTTGTCAAGTGTCCGTATAGTAGTGGATGGAGTGTTATCGCAGGTTAACAATCATTCTAGAATGTGATAAGTTTTGTAAAGGGATGTTATCATAGGTTAACACTCAATATCATCAGAGGTTAACAGTACTTTGGTTAAGGGCTATTATATGTTCATTACATCCTAATCAACTGTTATCCGGTGTTATCAAGTGTTGTCCGAGGTTATTATCAGCTGTTAATCGAGCTGAATACAAAATTTCATCCATAAAATTGATTAATAAGTCTTGATAACACGTTGATAACACCTGATAATACGACAGGAGACAATGTCCTGGAACATTTTTTAAAGGGACACTCCATAGGAAATTTACGAGATTGTTTCTGCTGGGAAACTAACAATTTCCAATAGTTAAAAAAGTAGTAAAAAAGTAGTAAAAAAGTAGTAAAAGTAGTAAAAAGTAGTAAAAATAAATTTGCAGCTCTCGGTAGCTGTACAAAGAGGAAAAAAAACGTCGTAAACTGTCGAATAAGTGGACAGTAATTTAAAGGCGTGAATAGTGATTAGTGATTCGTTAAAAATTAACAATTTTTTTTACGAGCAGCCAATAGCAGGGCACGCTTTGTTTCCCACGAGGGGGTGCGCTACACTCTAAAGAATCTTAGAATCGTGGAGAGGATCTTTTTTAAGAATCAGAATGATAATATGCTGATAATATTGACGAAAATAGTAAAACATGGATAGCAGTAATAGTAGTAGCAGCAGCAGCAGCAGCAGTAGTAGTAGTAGTAGTAGTAGTGGTAATAGCAATAATAATAGTATAATAGTGAATTTGCCGAAAGGGTGGACAGGTGCAGTAATGTCAATAGACACTTTACTTAGTGTCCAAGGATTCGTCAGATATCATACAAAGCTGCTACTACCTGTACCACTAGTACTGCTGCTACTAAAATTGCTGCTACTACTGTACTACTATTATACTTCTACTACTTTTACTACTTCTACTACTACTCCCCTATCACTTATACTAATACTACTATGTTACTACTAATACTACCACTACTACTACAGCTTCTACTACCGTTACTACTACCACTAATATAGGTTCTCCTACTACTACTACTCGTCCTACTCCTACTCCTATCCCTACTACTACTCCTACTCCTACTCCTACTCCTCCTCCTCCTACTACTACTTCTACTACTACTACTACTCCTATTCCTACTCCTACTCCTACTCCTCCTCCTCCTACTACTACTACTTCTACTACTACTACTACTACTCCTATTCCTACTCCTACTACTACTACGATATTATTAATAATAATAACTTACATAAGTAATCATGGGTATATTCCACGCTGTAGATACAAGCGCCTCAGCAGCACATTCGCCGTCAGGTCCAATGAAGGCGACAGTGGCGTTGTCGTCGCGCAGCTCCGTCATGCGGCGAATGGGCAGCGCCGCCATGCCGTCGTTGCGCGGGTTGCCGATGTCCGCCGCGGCGAAGCGCAGCTGTCGCCCGGGAAGAAGCGTCGGGTCCGCGTTGACGGCGTCCACCGCCAAGGGAACGGCGCCCAGCGTCAGTTTGCTGCTCAGGTAAGAGCTGAGGAAACCGATGGTGATGACGCCGTCCGACGTTGTCGCTTCATCTAAAAATTCAACAAGAAAATGCATTATGATTACTATTTCAATTGATAAGTGTTTAAAAAATAGTTTAATGTTATCTATGTTAATAGTTAAAAGGTAGTTAGTAGTTAGTAGAACTAAGTTGACAGCAAGAATCGAGTTCTTAGTTTTCCATACAGGTCCATTGCAAATGTTATAATAATGTTATCTTAATAATTATAATTAATCTAATTAGTGTGAAGTGTAGAGTAATAATTAGTCTAGCTGTTTGCTACATTAGATTTTACTTTGGCATGATAGCTAAAAGTAGTTAGCAGTTAGCAAAAGTAAGTTGAGCGCAAGAATCGAGTTCAGATTTTTAGATATAGGTTCTTTGCAAATGCTATTTTAATTTTACTTGAAAAATTATAGTTAATCTAATTAGTGTAAAGTGTAGAGTGATGATCAACCTAGCTTTTTCTTATACAGTTTATATTTTACTATAATAGTTAAAAGTAGTTAGCAGTTAGCAAAAGTAAGTTGAGCGGAAGAATCGAGTTCTTAGTTTTCGATCTAGGTTCTTTGCAAATGTTATAATACTGTTATTTTAATAATTATAATTAATATAATTAGTGTTGAGGGTAGAGTAATAATTGGTCTAGCTGTTTGCTACATTAGTTTTTACTTTGGCGTGATAGTTAAGTAGTTAGCAGTTAGCAAAAGTAAGTTGAGCGCAAGAATCGAGTTCTTAGTTTTCGATCTAGGTTCTTTGCAAATGTTATAGTAATGTTATTTTAATCATTATAATTAATCTAATTAGTGTGAAGTGTAGAGTAATGATTAGTCTAGGTTCTTCGTATAGTTGTTAGTGATTTGCTATGATAGTTAAAAGTAGTTAGCAGTTAGCAAAAGTAAGTTGAGCTCAAGAATCGAGTTCTTAGTTTTCGATAATTCTTAGAATAATTCTAATTTCTAATTAGTGTGAAGGGTAGAGTGATGATTAATCTAGGTTCTTCATATAGTAGTTAGTGATTTGCTATGATAGTTAAAAGTAGTTAGTAGTTAGCAGTTAGCAAAAGTAAGTAGACCGCAAGAATCGAGTTCGGAGTTGTCGAGGTTGACTGAAAAACAAATTGCAGCTCGTATTAGTGGTTGGTTTGACTGAATGTGAGAACATGCAATGCATGAACGAGCTGATAACATGTGATAACAGGTTGATAACATGATGATAACACTGATGATAGAGTGATAACAGTTGGATTCACTGAATGAATGAATGAACAAATGAATGAAAGAATGAATGAATGAAAGAATGGATGAATGAATGAATGGGTGAGTGAACGAATTAAAGAATGAATGAATGGGTGAATGAAAGAATGAATGAATGAACGCATGAACGAACGAATGAACGAATCTATACAGTGGCTACACTTGACAGTTCCAGTTAACGATGGTCTGATAACATTTGATAACACTCTGATAACAGGTGATAACATGGTGATAACACCGATTATTATCCAATGACGCAAATGTAACCGCAGAAAACGAACGGAGCTTTTCCAAAACCGTGGGAAAATGGACACGGATCGATTATTATATTGATTGATCGATAGTTTCTATAAATATACCGATATACCAAGTCCTTGAATATGAGTATCAGTATTAATATTAATGAATGTAAATTGTTGTGTGGAGCTATTTGTTTCAGTGTGTTTGGCTTCGGTTGCCTGGCAACGGTGTATAGTTCACAAGGATACGTGTTGAAGACATGGATAGAATAAGTGATAATAATAACAGTAACAATGAATAATAGTAATAGTCATAGTTAAGAATGTTAACATGAATAAGGATAATGAAGAATCTTGGAAAGAATCTTGGCAAGAGTCTTGACAAGAATCTTGGTAGGAATCAAGAATCGTAGTCAACTTAAAGGATTGTAAGAATCTTGGTAAGAATCTTGGCAAGAATCTTGGTAGGAATCAAGAATCGTAGTCAACTTAAAGAATTGTAAGAATCTTATTAAGAATCTTGGTAAGAATCTTGGCAAGAATCTTGGTAAGAATCTTGACAAGAATCTTGGTAGGAATCAAGAATCGTAGTCAACTTAAAGAATTGTAAGAATCTTATTAAGAATCTTGGTAAGAATCTTGGCAAGAATCTTGGTAAGAATCTTGACAAGAATCTTGGTAGGAATCAAGAATCGTAGTCAACTTAAAGGATTGTAAGAATCTTGGTAAGAATCTTGGCAAGAATCTTGGTAGGAATCAAGAATCGTAGTCAACTTAAAGAATTGTAAGAATCTTATTAAGAATCTTGGTAAGAATCTTGGCAAGAATCTTGGTAAGAATCTTGACAAGAATCTTGGTAGGAATCAAGAATCGTAGTCAACTTAAAGAATTGTAAGAATCTTATTAAGAATCTTGGTAAGAATCTTGGCAAGAATCTTGGTAAGAATCTTGACAAGAATCTTGGTAGGAATCAAGAATCGTAGTCAACTTAAAGGATTGTAAGAATCTTGGTAAGAATCTTGGCAAGAATCTTGGTAGGAATCAAGAATCGTAGTCAACTTAAAGAATTGTAAGAATCTTATTAAGAATCTTGGTAAGAATCTTGGCAAGAATCTTGGTAAGAATCTTGACAAGAATCTTGGTAGGAATCAAGAATCGTAGTCAACTTAAAGAATTGTAAGAATCTTATTAAGAATCTTGGTAAGAATCTTGGCAAGAATCTTGGTAAGAATCTTGACAAGAATCTTGGTAGGAATCAAGAATCGTAGTCAACTTAAAGGATTGTAAGAATCTTGGTAAGAATCTTGGCAAGAATCTTGGTAGGAATCAAGAATCGTAGTCAACTTAAAGAATTGTAAGAATCTTATTAAGAATCTTGGTAAGAATCTTGGCAAGAATCTTGGTAAGAATCTTGACAAGAATCTTGGTAGGAATCAAGAATCGTAGTCAACTTAAAGAATTGTAAGAATCTTATTAAGAATCTTGGTAAGAATCTTGGCAAGAATCTTGGTAAGAATCTTGACAAGAATCTTGGTAGGAATCAAGAATCGTAGTCAACTTAAAGGATTGTAAGAATCTTGGTAAGAATCTTGGCAAGAATCTTGGTAGGAATCAAGAATCGTAGTCAACTTAAAGAATTGTAAGAATCTTATTAAGAATCTTGGTAAGAATCTTGGCAAGAATCTTGGTAAGAATCTTGACAAGAATCTTGGTAGGAATCAAGAATCGTAGTCAACTTAAAGAATTGTAAGAATCTTATTAAGAATCTTGGTAAGAATCTTGGCAAGAATCTTGGTAAGAATCTTGACAAGAATCTTGGTAGGAATCAAGAATCGTAGTCAACTTAAAGGATTGTAAGAATCTTGGTAAGAATCTTGGCAAGAATCTTGGTAGGAATCAAGAATCGTAGTCAACTTAAAGAATTGTAAGAATCTTATTAAGAATCTTGGTAAGAATCTTGGCAAGAATCTTGGTAAGAATCTTGACAAGAATCTTGGTAGGAATCAAGAATCGTAGTCAACTTAAAGAATTGTAAGAATCTTATTAAGAATCTTGGTAAGAATCTTGGCAAGAATCTTGGTAAGAATCTTGACAAGAATCTTGGTAGGAATCAAGAATCGTAGTCAACTTAAAGGATTGTAAGAATCTTGGTAAGAATCTTGGCAAGAATCTTGGTAGGAATCAAGAATCGTAGTCAACTTAAAGAATTGTAAGAATCTTATTAAGAATCTTGGTAAGAATCTTGGCAAGAATCTTGGTAAGAATCTTGACAAGAATCTTGGTAGGAATCAAGAATCGTAGTCAACTTAAAGAATTGTAAGAATCTTATTAAGAATCTTGGTAAGAATCTTGGCAAGAATCTTGGTAAGAATCTTGACAAGAATCTTGGTAGGAATCAAGAATCGTAGTCAACTTAAAGAATTGTAAGAATCTTATTAAGAATCTTGGTAAGAATCTTGGCAAGAATCTTGGTAAGAATCTTGACAAGAATCTTGGTAGGAATCAAGAATCGTAGTCAACTTAAAGGATTGTAAGAATCTTGGTAAGAATCTTGGCAAGAATCTTGGTAGGAATCAAGAATCGTAGTCAACTTAAAGAATTGTAAGAATCTTATTAAGAATCTTGGTAAGAATCTTGGCAAGAATCTTGGTAAGAATCTTGACAAGAATCTTGGTAGGAATCAAGAATCGTAGTCAACTTAAAGAATTGTAAGAATCTTATTAAGAATCTTGGTAAGAATCTTGGCAAGAATCTTGGTAAGAATCTTGACAAGAATCTTGGTAGGAATCAAGAATCGTAGTCAACTTAAAGAATTGTAAGAATCTTATTAAGAATCTTGGAAAGAATCTTGACAAGAATCTTGGTAGGAATCAAGAATCGTAGTCAACCTTAAAGGATTGTAAGAATCTTATTAAGAATCTTGGCAAGAATCTTGGTAGGAATCGAGAATCATAGTCAACTTAAAGAATTGTAAGAATCTTGACAAGAATCTTAGTAGGAATCAAGAATCATAGTCAACTTAAAGAATTTTAAGAATCTTATTAAGAATCTTGGTAAGATTCTTGGCAAGAATCACAGTAAATGTATGCCATTCTAAGAATCTTAGTAAGAATCATGGTAAAAATTAAGAATCTGGATCTCAGTAAGAATCTTACTAAGAATCTTGGCTACAATTTCGGTGACGTACGAGAATCACGGTAAGAATCTTGGTAAGAATGTCAAATAAGAATCATGGTGAGAATCTTGGTGAGAATCTTGGTGAGAATTTCAAATAAGAATCACAGTAAGAATCTTGGTAAGAATCTTGATAAGAATCACGGTGAGAATCACGGTGAGAATCTTGGTGAGAATCTTGGTAAGAATCTTGGTAAGAATTTCAAATAAGAATCGCGGTGAGAATCTTGGTGAGAATCTTGATAAGAATCACGGTGAGAATCTTGGTGAGAATCAAGAATCTTTCGGAGAACACGTGGGATCATTAACACGTGTCGTTTCACAGGAATTCATCATTTATGCATTATAGGGATTTCCCATAGGAAAGTGAAGTGAAGCAAAAACTAGGTAACACTATGTTCACACCAGTGCTTCCACTTTGCAGGGAAATTCCCTTAAAACGGGAAAACTGGGTCTGAAAAAGGAAAAATAAAGGAAGAAAAGCATAGAATTGTAGCTTGATATCCTAGATGGAGGGGAAAAGGATACTTGATTTCTTCAAGGGAAGGGGAAAAGAGGGAAAAGAGGGAAAACTGGGTTTGAAAAGGAAAAAGAAGGGAAGAAAAGTATAGAATTGTAGCTTGATATCCCAGATGGAGGGGAAAAGGATAGTTGATTTCTTCAAGGGAAGGGGAAAAGAGGGGAAAACTGGGTTTGAAAAGGGAAAAAAAGGGAAGAAAAGTATAGAATTGTAGCTTGATATCCTTGATGGAGGGGAAAAGGATGCTTGATTTCTTAAGGGAAGCGGAAAAAGAGGGAAAACTGGGTTTGAAAAGGGAAAATAAGGGGGAAACATGGAAGTAGGTGAAGGGGTAAAGGAGACTCGATATCTTCACAGAAGGGGGAAAAGAGGGAAAAATAAGTTTTAAAAGGGAAAAATAAGGGAAAAACATGGAAGTATAGCTTAACATCCTAGATGGAAGGGAAGAGAACGCTAGATATCTACAAGGGAAGGGGAAAAAAGAGGGAAAACTGGGTTTGAAAAGGGAAAAGTAAGGGGAAAACATGGAAGTATAGCTCAACATCCTAGATGGAAGGGAAAAGAACGCTTGATATCTACAAGGGAAGGGAAAAAAGAGTGGAAACTGGGTTTGAAAAGGGAAAAATAAGGGGAAAACATAGAAGTATAGCTTAACATCCTAGATGGAAGGGAAAAGGACACTTGATTTCTCCAAGGGAAGGAGAAAAAGAGGGAAAACTGGGTTTGAAAAGGGAAAAGTAAGCGGTAAACATGGAAGTATAGCTTAGTACCCTAGATGGAGGGGAAGAGGATACTTGATATCTACAAGGGAAGGGGAAAACGAGGGAAAACCGTGCACTCTCTAAGGGAAAACAGAAAACTGAAAGTGGAAGCACCAAGTTTACATTGCAATTATACTGGAATAAGTCTAGAAACAACTATCTCTTCATTATCCGATTTATTCCCGAATCGCGATTTATACTGGAATAACTCCTGCGGTGTGGACATAGTACAAGAATCATTTGGTAACATAGGATAACAGCTTGTTAACCACTGATAACAGTGATAAAATCGGAAAGCTACTATATTTGTAACATTATTGGTACTGGACAGATGCACTGGGCCGTAGTGGGGTTCATCATCATCATCATCAATATTGTTACTGTTCTTATTTTGAGCAGGTATACTGGGCCGTAGTGGGGTTCATCATCATCATCATCAATATTGTTACTGTTCTTAGTTTGAGCAGGTATACTGGGCCGTAGTGGGGTTCATGATTTTATTAAAATTATTATTATCATTGGTAGAAAATATTTTTTCCTATTTTTTCGTCTTAATTTAGATTTTCTGCTTTCTGCGGATGCTGAATAAATAAACATGCGGCAACGCCGCACGCGAGGCTTCGATCGCCTGCGGCGTCTGCTTTCGTGGTGAACCTAGTCTCGCCACAAAGCTAAGATGAAAATGAGCCTGATAACATATGATAACACGTTGATAACACATGATAACATCATCCAGGGTTTCTGGTGATGACATTGTTCCCACTTTCAATTTCCCCTTTTCCCCCTTGTTTTTCCCTTTTTCTCCTCCGTGCTAGAATATGCAGGCTGTATATACTTCAAGATGTTCCCTTTTCCCTCTTCTCTTATTTTTCCCCTTTTTTCGGGGAATTTCCCCGAAAAGTGGAAAGACATGCTTAAATGTTGCTGAGGATTTCAAAATCGCTCGGAGAAACGTAAGAGGAGCATTTGTTAACATATGATAACAGATTTTTTTTCCCCTTTTTCGGGAAATTTCCCTGAAAAGTGGAAACACATGCTAGAAGGTGCTGAGGATTTACAAATCGCTTTGAGGAACGTAAGACATTTGCTAACATATGATAACAGACTGATAACACATGATAACACCTTTTGGCTCTTATCGTTTGTTAATAAAAGCTTTGGCAAGGGGTCCGAAACTTGGAATAATCTTGGTACACCTAGGCCGTGTTATTACTATTATCAACCTGTTACCTCCATGTTATCTCCGTGTTATCGTATGTTATCAGATAATCTTCGTACAACTAGGCCGTGTTATCACTGTAACAACCTGTTATCTCCATGTTATATCCGTGTTATCGTATGTTATCAAATAGTCTTCGTACAACTAGGCCGTGTTATCACTGTTATCAACCTGTTATCTCCATGTTATCGTCGTGTTATCACGTGTTATCAGATAATCTTCGTACAACTAGGCCGTGTTATCACTGTTATCAACCTGTTACGTCCATGTTACCTCCATGTTATCTCCATGTTATCGTATGTTATCAAATAATCTTCGTACAACTAGGCCGTGTTATCACTGTAACAACCTGTTATCTCCATGGTATATCCGTGTTATCACGTGTTATCAAATAATCTTCGTACACTTTTCCTCGGAGTTTCGGACCCCTTGAGCTGTGGTGTGCAGCATCAGGGAATGATCGATTCAGCGCGGCATCTGCTCATTGTCTTCCCAACACGTAAGCACAAAAGCTGATCCTTTCATTAAAGAGAACCGAGAATCTTGAATCAAGAATCTTGACGGAAGAATCTTTAATTAATTTTCCCCCCTCCTCCCTTATTTTCCCCTTTTTCCCCCTCCGTACTAAATACCAAGCGTATACTTGCAGATTTTCCCTTTTCCCCCTTTCTTCCTTATTTTCCCCTATCTCCCCTCCGTACTAAATACCAATCGTATACTTGGAGATTTTCCCCTTTCTCCCCTTGGTACTAAATACCAAGCGTATACTAGCAGATTTTCCCTTTCCCCCCTTTCTCCCTTAGTTTCCCCTTTCTCCCCTTGGTACTAAATACCAAGCGTATACTAGCAGATTTTCCCTTTCCCCCCTTTCTCCCCTCCGTACTGAATACAAACCGTATACTTGCAGATTTTCCCTTTTCCCCCCTTTCCCCTTTCTCCCCTCCGTACTAAATACAAACCGTATACTTGCAGACTTTCCCTTCCCCCCCCTTCTCTCTTATTTCCCCTTTTTCCCCTCCGTACAAAATACCAACCGTATATACTTGAAGATTTTCCCTTTTCCCTGTCCTCTTATGTTTCCCTTTTCCAGGCCCCATTTCCCCCTTTTTCAGGAAATTTCCCTGCAAAGTGGAAACACTGAAATAAGTTTAAAAATTATATTTGATTAATACAAATCATAATATTTGTAAAAATACCAGAAATAATGACAAAAAAGAGATAAATTTTTTTTCTGTTATTTTTTCTTACTTATTATGTCATTTTTTGTAACTACTTAATTAGTAAATTAAAATTAGTTAATTAAATTATATTAGTACATTAAATTTTAATTAAATTATATAAGTAAAGTTTACTTAAAGTTAAGTAAACATAAAGTACTAATTAACTAGATTAATTAATCTACTTAGTCTTTTGTCTATACTGATTCTTGTAAATTTTCACGAATACATTTATATAATCTAATATAATATAATATAAATAATTTATAATAATATAATGTAATATAAATATATTTATCAATTATGTAGACATTCACAATTGTGCAGTGCGGCAATAGGCCGTAGGCCTAAGCCAAGAACAATAATCAGATATAATGCATATTGTATTGAACGTTTACTAATTCATATAAATTTATTATTATTATTATTTTTATTATTATTATTATTATGTTTTTTTTCTTCTTTACTACTTTTACTATTAGTTCATCTACTTAGTCTTTTGTCTATACTGATTCTTGTAGATTTTCACGAATACAATATATATATATATTGTATAATAAAACGTGTATAACATCCACAAATTTCATCAATTTGATAATAATAATAAAATAATAATTATGCGCTTGTGTTATTCTCTACACAGGGAACAATCAGTGGGATAATCAGTAATTGCCACTGTAAGCTACGCCGCGCTACTAATAATGTAAAGGTAATTCTCTCTTCTTATGCGGGAAATGTGCTTTACATGTAAGCTTGTGTGTTATCATGGGTTAATAAGGTGTTATCATGGGTTATCACTGCCATTGTAAGCTACGCCGCGCTACTAATAATGTAAAGGTAATTCTCTCTTCTTATGCGGGAAATGTGCTTTACATGTAAGCTTGTGTGTTATCATGGGTTAATAAGGTGTTATCATGGGTTATCACTGCCATTGTAAGCTACGCCGCGCTACTAATAATGTAAAGGTAATTCTCTCTTTTTTATGCGGGAATTGTGCTTTACATGTAAGCCTGTGTTATCATGGGTTAATAAGGTGTTATCATGGGTTATCACTGCCATTGTAAGCTACGCCGCGCTACTAATAATGTAAAGGTAATTCTCTCTTCTTATGCGGGAAATGTGCTTTACATGTAAGCTTGTGTGTTATCATGGGTTAATAAGGTGTTATCATGGTTATCACTGCCATTGTAAGCTACGCCGCGCTACTAATAATGTAAAGGTAATTCTCTCTTCTTATGCGGGAAATGTGCTTTACATGTAAGCTTGTGTGTTATCATGGGTTAATAAGGTGTTATCATGGGTTATCACTGCCATTGTAAGCTACGCCGCGCTACTAATAATGTAAAGGTAATTCTCTCTTTTTATGCGGGAATTGTGCTTTACATGTAAGCCTGTGTTATCATGGGTTAATAAGGTGTTATCATGGGTTATCACTGCCATTGTAAGCTACGCCGCGCTACTAATAATGTAAAGGTAATTCTCTCTTTTTTATGCGGGAATTGTGCTTTACATGTAAGCTTGTGTGTTATCATGGGTTAATAAGGTGTTATCCGGTGATTGTAAAGCGTCGAATGCGTTATCACAGGTTAACAAGGTGTTATCAAAGGTTTTGTCAAGGGTTGCCAAAGTGTTATCACGGGTTACTAAACTGTTATCCGTGGATTTTAAAGCGTCGAATTTGTTATCATGGGTTATCAAGGTGTTATCATGGGTTGCCAGAGTGTTATCACGGGTTACCAAGCTGTTATCCGGTGATTTTAAAGCGTAGAATGTGTTATCATAGGTTATCAAGGTGCTATCATGGGTTGTCAGAGTGTTATCATGGGTTACCAAGCTGTTATCCGTGGATTTTAAAGCGTCGAATTTGTTATCATAGGTTATCAAGGTGCTATCATGGGTTGTCAGAGTGTTATCATGGGTTACCAAGCTGTTATCCGTGGATTCTAAAACGTCAAATGTGTTATCAGGGGTTGTCAAGGTGTTATCCAGGTGTTAACACAGTTTATAAGTGTTATCATGTATTATCAAGGTGTTATTATAGGTTGTTATTGCGTTATCTGTGTATCATACCGTAATTATCAATAAGTTATCAACGTACTATCCAAGGGGTCGAAAACTTCTAATCATCTTCGTACACCTGGGTCATGTTATCACTGTTATCGACCTGTCATCTCTGTGTTATCACGTGTTATCAGATAATCTTTCTACACCTGGGTCATGTTATCGCTGTTATCAACCTGTTTTCTCCGTGTAATCACGTGTTATCAAATAATCTTCGTACACTTTTCCTCAGAGTTTCGGACCCCTTGTTATTATCACTACATATTATTATTTCTAAAAATAGTTTATTTTTTCAGGATTTTTTCCTGCAATATTTTATAATATATTAATATTTAAAATCTTATAAATTATATATTAATATTATTGAATTAATATTTTCAATATTATATTTTAATATTTATATGAAATATTATAGTAATTAAATATGTTATATTATTTTATTAATATAATATTAATAAAATAATATAACATATTTTTAATATAATATATTAATATTGAAAATGGTTTGGCCTTTACAAGGGGTCCGAAACTCCGAGGTCAAGTGTACGAAGATCATTTGATAACATGTGATAACACGTAGATAACAGGGAGATAACAGCGATAACATGACCCAGGTGTACAAAGATTATCTGATAACACGTGATAACACGGAGATAACAGGTTGATAACAGTGATAACACGACTTAGGTGTACGAAGATTATAGGAAGTTTCCGACCCCTTGGGCCTACATACTATTCAAACAATTTGGGTATTTGGATTCTACTACATTAGACAGAATTCTACCACTGAACACATAAAATATATTTATATATACTATTTTATATATATATATTATATATTTATCTATATATATATGTATAAATATCAAGGGGTCCGAAACTCCGAGGAGAAGTGTACGAAGATTATGTGATAACATATGATAACATGCGATAACACGTAGATAACAGGGACATAACAGGATGATAACAGTGATAACATGACCTAGGTGTACGAAGATTATTGCAAGTTTCGGACCCTTGATAAATATATATATATATTTATCTATATACTATTTTACATTTATAATGTATTTTATGATATATTTGAATATCATTCTAATAGACCTTATTCCAAATAGGCCCTCTGTAGACCACACCCCGCTACTACGGACGCTCGTATAAAATAACCTTATCAATGAATCGACTTGAAAAAATGTCTAAAAATCTTAAAAAAATCTGAGAAACACTTTGGTACCCGAAAAAATTCAAAATTTTAATAAATTGATTTAATTTAAGTGTCCGCTATACTGAGGTGCCCGTTTTGGAATAGGCCCTATAGACCTTATTCCAAATAGGCTCTCTGTAGACTATCTCCTCTACTACGGACGCTCGTACAAAATAACCTTATCAATGAATCGACTCGAAAAAATGTCTAAAAATCTTAAAAAAAATCTGAGAAACACTTTGATACCCGAAAAAATTCAAAATTTTAATAAATTGATTTAATTTAAGTGTCCGCTATAGTGAGGTGCGCGTTTTGGAATAGGCCCTATAAGAGGCAATTTATATTCATACAGGAATTTATATATATATATATATATTATAAATAGATAAGATATATTTATAATGTATTTCATAATATATTTTAATAATATTCTAATAAGAGAAGTAAAAAGCTGACAGGGCCTTTACTATTGTCCCCAAACGGCTCAAGCAACGGAGAAGTTTCTCTTACTTTCTAATGGCCTTAAGACGCTTCGCTATCAGAAAATTATTTTTAATAATTAAATTATTTATATAATATATATATATATTGTAATTATAAATATCCCAGTCCATTGTAAGAATAAATATTCCTTACTGTAAATATATATATATATATATATATATATCAGAAACTTAGTTTAATTTAATTAAATTATTTATATAATATATATATATATATATATATATTTATATAATATCAAGATTCCTTTATTTCTATATATATAAATATATGTAATGTAATTAAAAATATTCCAGTCCACTGTAAGAATAAATATTCCTTATTGTAAATATATATATATATCAGAAACTTATTTTAATAATTAAATTATTTATATAATAAATAATATATATTATATAATATCAAGATTCCTTTATTTCTATATATATATATATATGTAATGTAATTAAAAATATCCCAGTCTACTGTAAGAATAAATATTCCTTATTATATATATATTTATATATATCAGAAACTTATTTTAATAATTAAATTATTTATATAATAAATAATATATATATATATTCAGCAACACAAGATGCATTAATGGAGTAGGCCAGTGTTGTCACTTTCAGTCTTCCCCTTTCCTCCTCTTCCCTTATTTCCCCCTTTTTCCCCTCCATACAAAGCCTACTTACACGTTTTCCCTTTTCAGGCCCCGTTTTCCCCTTTTTACAGGAAATTTCCCTGCAAAGTGGAAACACTGGAGTAAGCCGACTAATTAAATAAAATATATATATATATATAGAAATAAAGGAATTTTGATATTATATATAATTTTATCCAAGGGGTCCGCAACTCCGAGGAAAAGTGTACGAAGAATATCTGATAACATATGATAACAGAATGTTTAAAAATATATATATATATAAATTATTTGTATGTTATGTATATAGATGGTTATATCAAGGGGTCCGAAACTCCGAGGAAAAGTGTACGAAGATTATTTGATAACACGAAGATAACATGGTGATAAGAGGTTGATAACAGTGATAACGTGACCTAAGTGTACAAAGATTATTGGAAGTTTCGGACCCCTTGGGTTATATTATAGTGTCATAACTGCGGAATAGTGAGTGGTATGTGGTGTAGTAGTATGCTACAATACGTTATCTGCTCTACTACTACTACTACTACTTACTACTATTCATGCTATTGCTACTACTTCTGCAGTTCCAACTAAACTGCTGCTGCTACTAATACTAATACTAATTTTACTTCTACAGCTACAACAAGTACTACAACTGCTATAACATCTACCACTACTGCTATACTGCTACTACTACTACTACTCCTGCTCCTTCTGCTGCTGCTACTACTACTTCTATTGCTATAACAAATACTATACCTGCTACCACATCTACTACTACTACTACTACTACTACTACTACTTATTACTATTTATGTGACTAGTACTCTTCGGAACCAAGTACTGTACCTAATAGAACATCTACTACAACTTCTAGCACTGCTACTACTACTAATATTACTTTTACTTCTACTACAACAAGTACTACACCTGCTGTAACATCTACCACTACTGCTATACTGCTACTACTACTCCTGCTCCTTCTGCTGCTGCTACTACTACTTCTATTGCTATAACAAATTCTATACCTGCTACCACATCTTCTACTACTACTACCACCACAAGTACTACCTACTATAACATCTACGACTGCTACTCCTTCTGCTGATAATACTATTTTTACAACAAGCACTACACCTACTACTACTACTACCACTACTACTACCAACTACCGCTACTATTATTACTACCACTACTTTCCAAGTCGTTCAAAAAAATACTTTCCTTACATTTTTTTATCATTTTAATTCCTATTCTTTAAGGACCCTTAATTTCTCAAACTAAATTTTGGCTAACATGGGCGTTGCACTTTCGCAAATGTAAGTGTCAGCAGAACGGACAGCCGCACTTTTACAAAGCGGACAGCGGACACAACGGACATTGGCTATTTACAGTCTCTAACTATTTTAACTATAATACTTTTATCTCTAACTAACTGGCTATTAGTATCTGTCTATCTAAGTCTCTGTCTGTCCGTCTGTCTATCTGTCTATCTATCTCTCTGTCTGTCTGTCTATCTGTCTGTCTATCTGTCTGTCTGTCCGTCTGTCTGTCAGTTCTGTCTATCTAACTTTCTGTTTGTCTATCTAAGTTTGTCTGTCTGTCTATCTAACTCTCTGCCTATCTATCTGTCTGTCTATCCAACTCTGTCTGTTCGTCTGTCTGTTTGTATGTCTCTCTTTACCCATCTATGTCTGCTTGTCTGTCAGTCTCTCTGTCTGTGTGTCTGTCTATCCAACTTTCTGTCTGTTTGTCTGTCTCTCTTTACCTTTCTCTGTCTGTCTGTCTATCTAACTCTCTGTCTGTCTGTCTGTCTGTCTGTTCTGTCTATCTCTTGACCTATCTATCTGTCTGTCTATCCAACATTCTGTCTGTTTGTCTGTCTCTCTTTACCTTTCTCTGTCTGTCTGTCTCTCTCTCTCTCTCTCTCTCTCTCTCTCTCTCTCTGTCTGTCTGTCTGTCTGTTCTATCTATCTAACTCTATCTGTCTGTCTATCCAGCTCTCTGGCTGTTTACCTGTTTCTCTTTACCTATCTATCTCTCTATCTATCTGTCTGCCTATCTCATTCTCTGTCTGTCTGTCTGTTCCCTTTATCTATCTACCTATCCTAATCTAGCTATCTTCATCTTTTATTTACAGTTTCTTCGATCTTATCTTTTTATTCTAGAATAGATCGATAAATATCTCGGATAAGGCCATATGAAAGTAAAGCAAAGTGTCAGAAAGACTAAATGAAATCTTCCTTTTAGTTATTCCACTCAGATCTTTAATACATCTTTCTCTGTAAGTTCTAGCACAGTGCAGAGAGTCTAGTACTAATCTAGTACTAATCTAGTACTAGTCTCTGTGTAGTACTAATACAGAGAGAAAGTTGTCTAATTGAAAATACCTTATACATATATCTGTGGAAATATGTATTACAATAATGTAGTAAAAGTAATAATAATGAATAATAATAGTAGGAATATACTACTACTACTACTATTATTACAGCAACTACTACTGCAACTACTGTTGTAACTGCTACTACTACTATTACAGCAACAACAACAACTACTACCACAGCAATAACTACTTTTACTACTACAGCAACTACTACTACTACAGCAACAACTACTTTTACTACTACAGCAACTACTACTACTACTACTATTAGAACAACTACTCTTACTGCTGCTACAGCAAATACTACTGCAACTACTACTAGTATTACTACTATTATGGCAAACTACTACTACAACTAACTATTACTACAATTACAGCAACTACTACTGGAGCTACCACTGGAACTACTACTACTACTCCTACTAATACTGCTAATACGAAGACTACTACTACTTTAACTAGTACTAATAGTACTATTACTATACTACTACAGCTGTAAGAACAACAACTGCTACTATTGGTACAAATAATACTGCTGCCGCTACTACTACTACTACCACTACTACTACTACTGCCACTAATACTACTATTATTAATACCACCACTACTACTTCTACTAAAAATACTCTTACCGGTACTACTACTACTACTACTACTACTACTACTACTAGTTACCTGCATCAATCAGGTAAGTTGACTGTCTGTATTTCTGCTCTTTCTTCAGTGGCAAATCCAAGTCCGGACAAGTATCCGTCAAGTCTCCGTTATCCGTTTCCCATCCGAATCCAAAATCATGCGGAACGGTTACCGACCCGAAATCCGGATCCGGATCCGAATCCAAGTACGAATCCGGATACTGCGCCTGCTGCTGTATTGAAATTGACAATAATATAAATAATCTAAATATTTTAAATCATAATTATATTAATTTATTAAAAATATATATTTAACTTATTATAATAAACTCAAATTTACTTCCAATGATATTATAAAAATTAATTTAAATTTAATATTAAGATATTTAATTACTTGTCAGTGTTTCCGCTTTCAATTTCCCCTTTTTCCCTCTTCCCCTATTTTTTCCCTTTTTCCCCTCCGTGCTAGAATGCAGACTGTTTTCTAGATTTTCCCTTCCCAAGGGGCCCGAAACTTCCAATAATCTTCGTACACCTAGGTCATGTTATCAACTTGTTATCTCCATGTTATCTCCGTGTTATCACATGTCATCCAATAATCTTCGTACACTTTTCCTCGGAGTTTCGGACCCCTTGTCCCTTCCCCTATTACCAAAGTTGTATCAGTATAGTCTGCCGTATGGACCAGTGTTTCCGCTTTCTGTTTCCCCTTTTTCCCCTCTTCCCTTGTTTTTCCCTTTTTCCCCTTCGTGCTAAAATACAGACTGTTTTCTAGATTTTCCCTTCCCCTATTACCGTAGTAGTATCAGTATTGTCTGCCATATGGACCAGTGTTTCCACTTTCAATTTCCCCTTTTTCCCCGCCGCGCTAGAATACAGGCTGCGCTTCTAGATTTTCCCTTTTTCCCTCTTCTCTTAGTTCTCCCTTTTCAGACCCCACTTTCCCCTTTTCCAGGGAATTTCCCCGCAAATTGGAAACGCTGTTACTTGTATTAATATAAATAAATATTTGAATATAATTTGAATTTACCGCGCTAACATGGCGCCCGCTCAGCAGCAAAACCAGCAGCAGCAATACACTGAATGTATCCTGAAAAATCCAGTGCGAAATTTCGCGTTTCGCAAATTTATTTTTGCAAATTGTGGAAAAGTAGAAAATTTCCGGGCGCGTCTTCATTTTGCAAACATTTTATTCTTCTTTTCCGGGGCCAAATTTGTTCTATTTACTTTTTGTTTTGCAAAATCTATTCCAACACACGCGCGATATCCAGCATGGCGGAGATGGACGTGCAGCGTTGCCAAATCGACTAAATTCCTACGAAAATAATTGAAATGAATACAATTGAATTTTATGAATAAATCAAATAAATTTTAATTAATACATTAATTAAACTAATTAAGCGTAATAATGTAATTAAAATATAATTATTTTACTTTAATTATATGAAATAAAATTAGAAAATTTGTGAAATTCTTGCAAAAGTCTGAAACTGTTATAATTTAATATTAATAATAATTAAACTAATTAAGTGTAATAATGTAATTAAAATAAAATTATTTATTGAAATTAAACTGGACAAAATAAAATATTAAATTTATTAATAGTTAATTCAGTGTTTCCACTTTCAATTTCCCCTTTTCCCCATCTTCCCTTGTTTTCCCTTTTTTCCCCTCCACACTGGAATACAAAGCATATTTCCAAGTTTTCCCCTTTCCCTAATTCCTTGTGCTCCCTACTGAGGCCTTATTTTCCCCCTTTTTCCCCTCCGCACTGGAATACAAAGCATATTTCCAAGTTTTCCCCTTTCCCTAATTCCTTGTGCTCCCTACTGAGGCCTTATTTTCCCCTTTTTCCCCTCCGCACTGGAATACAAAGCATATTTCCGAGTTTTCCCCTTTCCCTAATTCCTTGTGCTCCCTACTGAGGCCTTATTTTCCCCCTTTTTCCCCTCCGCACTGGAATACAAAGCATATTTCAAGTTTTCCCCTTTCCCTTATTCCTTATGCTCCCTATTCAGGCATTATTTTCCCCTTTTTCCCCCCCGCACTGGAATACAAAGCATATTTCCAAGTTTTCCCCTTTCCCTAATTCCTTGTGCTCCCTACTGAGGCCTTATTTTCCCCCTTTTTCCCCTCCGCACTGGAATACAAAGCATATTTCCAAGTTTTCCCCTTTCCCTAATTCCTTGTGCTCCCTACTGAGGCCTTATTTTCCCTTTTTTCCCCTCCGCACTGGAATACAAAGCATATTTCCGAGTTTTCCCCTTTCCCTAATTCCTTGTGCTCCCTACTGAGGCCTTATTTTCCCCCTTTTTCCCCTCCGCACTGGAATACAAAGCATATTTCAAGTTTTCCCCTTTCCCTTATTCCTTATGCTCCCTATTCAGGCATTATTTTCCCCTTTTTCCCCCCCGCACTGGAATACAAAGCATATTTCCAGATTTTCCCCTTTCCCTAATCCCTTACGCTCCCTACTGAGGCCTTATTTTCCCCTTTTTCCCCTCCGCACTGGAATACAAAGCATATTTCCGAGTTTTCCCCTTTCCCTAATTCCTTGTGCTCCCTACTGAGGCCTTATTTTCCCCCTTTTTCCCCTCCGCACTGGAATACAAAGCATATTTCCAAGTTTTCCCCTTTCCCTTATTTCTTATGCTCCCTATTCAGGCCTTATTTTCCCTTTTTTCAGGAATTTTCCCTGCAGAGGGGAAATACTTAGTTCATTGAGTATTTATTTTAATACATTGAAAGGTTTTCTTGGACCGACGCACCTGTGTCAATAACTAACTTGAAATAACCGCTATTTGTCATTACGGGTGTTATCAAGTGTTATCAACGTGTTATCTTAGTTATCAGTCGTCTCTTCATCCCTAGTATCGCATACTATACAGCTGCTATAAGCTGATAAGGAGTAGATAACACTTGTTAACAGTTTGATAACAGTTTGATAACACGTTGATAACACTTGATAACAGGTGCTAGGAAGACTTGGCATTGCTTAATATCTGATCAATGGATGAAGAGACGATTGATAACGGGTGATAACAAGTTGATAACAGGTGATAGCAGGTTGATAGCAGGTGATAACACTTGATAACAGGTGCTAAGAAGATCTCGCGTTGTATAGTATGCGATACTAGGGATGAGGAGACGATTGATAATCTTGGATAACAGGTTGATAACCATGGATAACAGTGATCGGTTAGTAAGTCAGTAGTTAAGTCAGTAGTAAGGTTAAGTCAGTAGAAAGTGAGGAAGATGATAACGAAGATAATATTTGATAACAGGTGATAACAGGCTGATAACGAGTTGATAACACTTGATAACAGGTGATAGGAAGACTTGGCATTGATTAATATCTGATAAATGGGTGAAGAGACGATTGATAACGAAGATAAAATATTGTGACACTTTAGATAACAGGTGATAACGAGTTGATAACACTTGATAACAGGTTGATAACCTTGGATAACAGTGATCGGTTCTCAGATCACGTTTCTTCACACTCGTTAAATTCGCTGTTTGTTCAGAAATCTATTTTTAGAAACCCAAAACGTGTCAAGAATCGTTTACACCGTATTTATTACGCCTCAGTAATATTTTATTATTACGTTTTAATTTATTTTGTTATTATTATTATATAGTAGTAGTAGTAGTAGTAGTAGTAGTAGTAGGAGTAGGAGTCGTAGCAGCAGTGGTAGTAGTAGCAGCAGTAGTAGTAGTAGTAGTCGCAGCAGTATGAGTAGTAGTAGCAGTAGTAGTAACAGTAATAGTAGCAGTAGTAATAGTAATAATAGAAGTAGCAGTAGGAGTCGTAGTAGTAGTAGTAGTAGTAGCAGTAGTAGTAACAGTAATAGTAGCAGTAGTAATAGTAATAATAGGAGTACCAGTAGGAGTAGTAGCAGCAGTAGTAGCAGTAGTAATATTAATAATAGAAGTAGCAGTAGGAGTCGTAGCAGTAGTAGTAGTAACAGTAGTAGTAGAAGTAATAGTAGCAATAGAACTGGCAGTAGCACCAGCAGTAGTAGTATAGAAGTAGTAGTAGTAGTAATATAAGTAGCAGTAGAAGTCGTGGCAGCAGTAGTAGTAGTAGCAGTAGTAGTAACAGTAGTAGTAGCAATAATAGAAGTAGCAGTAGCACCAATATATTAGTAGTAGTAGTAGTAGTAGCAACAGGAGTACCAGTAGCAGCAGCAGTAGTAGCATACCAGTAGTAGTAGTAGTAATAGAAGTAGCAGTAGCAGCAGCAGTAGTAGTATAGTTTCAGTATTATTTTTTATTCTTATTAATATATTTTCATTATTATTATTAATATTATTATTAGTTAAGTGTGAAATGATAGAGTAATAATTACGTAGTTGGGTTATCCGGTGTTAACAACTTGTTATCAGTGTTATCAATACTTTACATTCGATAGTATTATTTGTATTCCATTTTTCTATATATTGATTACTTGTTAACCCAAGATAACAGGTTGATAACACGATAACAACAAGATATGGTTGCTCTGTTATCCGATGTTAACAAATTATCAACTTCACGTATTACTTGTTAACCCAAGATAACAAGGTTGATAACACGATAATAACAAAATACGGTTTCTGTTATCTGATGTTAACAAACTGTTATCAACTTCACTTACTACTTGTTAACCCAAGATAACAGGTTTGATAAGACGATAACAACAAGATACGGTTTCTCTGTTATCCGATGTTAACAAATTGTTACTTGTTAACCCAAGATAACAGGTTTGATAACATGACATGGTCTCCCCTGTTATCGGCTGTTATCATTCATTACCGCTTTCCATTGTCATTTTACGTTTTCTTTATGACTTTGATAACCTCTGATAACAGGTTGTTAACATGATAATAACACCGTGCGGTACCAATTTGCGGCAATCAAAAAGTCTCGCAAATTGTGTTTTGTAATTACAGAGAAAAGTCCAGAACTTTGATCAACTATTCCAAGGGGGGTCCGAAACTCCGAGGAAAAGTGTAGGAAGATTATTTGATAACATATGATAACACGGAGATAACATGGGGACAATAGGTTGATAACAGCGATAACATGACCAAGGTGTACAAAGATTATCTGATAACATATGATACCACGGAGATAACGGGTTGATGACAGTGATAACAGTGATAACATGACCCAGGTGTACGAAGATTATTTGATAACATTTGATAAGATGGAGATAACACGGAGATAACAGGTTGATAACAGTGATAACAAGGAGATAACATGGAGATTACAGGTTGATAACAGTGATAACAAGGAGATAACATGGAGATTACAGGTTGATAACAGTGATAACACGACCTAGGTGTACGAAGATTATCTGATAACATATGATAACACGTGATAACACGGTGATAACAGCGATAACAGTGATAACAGTGATAACATGACCCAGGTGTACGAAGATTATCTGATAAAATATGATAACATGGAGATAACATGGGGATAACAGGTTGATAACAGTGATAACATGACCCAGGTGTACGAAGATTATCTGATAACACGTGATAACAAGGTGATAACAGGTTGATAACAGTGATAACATCGATAACATGACCCAGGTGTACGAAGATTATCTGATAACATATGATAACAAGGAAATAACATGGAGATAACTGGTTGATAACAGTGATAACACGACCTAGGTGAACCAAGATTATTGGAAGTTTCGGACACCTTCTACTAAACCATTTATACAACACTAAACTATTCAGTTCATATTTCAATAACAAGAAATTTTAAATTTTACTTTTCCAAGCTGATTTATGGATTTCAGCTCATGGGAAATGTGGGGAAAAGAGGGAAAATTAGGGGAAATGAGGGAAAACTGTGTAACTGTTGCTATTGGAATAATCTCTGGTTGCCAAGAACAAGAAGTGTTTCGATTGCACTTTAATTTTACTTTTCCAAGCTGAGTTACGGATTTCAGCTCGTGGGGAAATGTGGGGAAATGAGGGAAAACTGTGTAACTGTATCTATTGGAATAATCTCTGGTTGCCAAGGACAAGAACTGTTTCAATTGCTCTTTAATTTTACTTTTCCAAGCTGACTTATGGATTACAGCTCGTGGGGAAATGAGGGAAAATGAGGGAAAACTGTTGCTATTGGAATAATCTCTGGTTGCCAAGGACAAGATGTGTTTCGATTGCTCTTTGTTTATTCTTTCCGATAGCTTATCTTGTTACTGTTATCAGGGAAAAGTTGTATTTATCAGGGAAAAGTTGTATTTTTAGACGATCTGCGCATTCAAAGTTCATAAACCGATATCAGATTATCTTCTCAACAACTTAATTATATTGATTAATATTAAAATTCTCTCACTTATGAGTGAATGTGCAGTGTATCCACTTTTCGGGGAAATTCCCTGAAAAAAAGGGGAAATGGGGTGTGGAAAGAGGAAAATAAGGGAAAATAGAGAAGGGAGAACCTGGACTATAACCTTGTATTCTAGTAAGGAGGGTTAAAAAGGGGAAAATAAGGGAAGACAGAGAAAGGAGAATCTGGACTATAACTTTGTATTCTAGTAAGGAGGGTTAAAAAGGGGAAAATAAGGGAAGAGAGAGAAGGGAGAATCTGGACTAGAACTCGTATTCTAGTAAGGAGGGTAAAAAGGGAAAAATAAGGGAAGACAGAGAAGGGAGAATCTGGACTATAACTTTGTATTCTAGTAAGGAGGGTTAAAAAGGGGAAAATAAGGGAAGATAGAGAAGGGAGAATCTGGACTATAACTTGTATTCTAGTAAGGAAGGTAAAAAGGGGAAAATAAGGGAAGAGCGGAAAAAGGGGAAATTAAAAGTGGAGACACTGCCCCCGTGTTCCAAAAGCCTCGGGTTGTTTACCGTGTCCATCTAAACAGCAGATAGGTCCATATACGGACTAACGGAGATTCTCAGTAGCAGCTGGGACAGGTTCTCCATTTTATTCATTATAAAAATCCCATCCTGTATAACAATAACTATAAATACTATTACCGAAATTCAGTAGTGTTTCCACTTTTCAGTTTCCCCTTTTCCCCTCTTCCTTTATTTTTCCCTTTTTCTCGTCCGTGCTATAATATAAGGGCGTATTTCTAGACTTCCCCTTTTCCCCTCCTTCTTTATTTTTCCCTTTTTCCCGTCCGTGCTATAATATAAGAGTATTTCTAGATTTCCCCTTTTCCCCTCTTCCTTTATTTTTCCCTTTTTCCCGTCCGTGCTATAATATAAGAGTATTTCTAGACTTCCCCTTTTCCCCTCCTTCTTTATTTTTCCTTTTTTCCCGTCCGTGCTATAATATAAGAGTATTTCTAGACTTCCCCTTTTCCCCTCTTGCTTTTTTTTCCCTTTTTCCCGTCCGTGCTATATTATAAGGGTGTATTTCTAGACTTCCCCTTTTCCCCTCTTCCTTTGTTTTTCCTTTTTTCCCATCCGTGCTATAATATAAGGGTGTATTTCTAGACTTCCCCTTTTCCCTCTTCTCTTGTTGTTCTCTTTTTAGACCCCATTTCCCCCTTTTTCCAGGGAATTTCCCTCTAAAGTGGAAACACTGAAATTCAGATATGAAAAATACACGCCTTCTGACTCTAGGGTATCTCTTAAAAGTGTCAACAACCGAAACGTATAAGACCGTGTTTCCCCTTTTCAATTTTCCCTTTTTCCCCTTTCCCTTATCATTCCCCTTTTCCCCTTCTCCGAGTTAGAATAAATGGATTCTAGATGTCACCGATACTCTCTTCTCTTCTTCTTCCCTTTCCAGACCCCGTTTTCCCCCTTTTTCAGGGAATTTCCCTACAAAAGTGGAAACATCGGTATAAGGCCGCAAGGCTTCCGTATATCGGTCTATTTCCATAGGAATAACCTTAAACTACCACTTAATTGTAGTTAAATTAACCCACACTAACCTTGACGAGTACAAACTTGCACTTGAAAGTAGGGGAAAAAAGGGAAAAGTCCTTGAAAAAAGTAGTGGACTAGTTTTTTTAAAAGCCCCACCGCGCGTAGCAGTGTTTCCCTTTTTCCCCTCTTCCCTCATCTTTCCCTTTTTTTTTATCCCTTCCGTGCTAGAATGTACAGTGTCTAGATTTCCCCTTTATCCTTTTCTCTTCTTCTTCCCCTTTCAGACCCCATTCTCCCATTTTTCAGGGAATTTCCCTGCAAAAGTAGAAACACTGGCGTGTAGGTTCATCGATCATGGCCTTCAGTTGTTAGTCGTTTACTATTTTTTAGCTTTTGCTAGTCGATTTGAATTAAAACAGACTGTGTGTAGAAGTAGTTAACTTTTCTGATCAGTTGCTGTGAGGAATCTGTGGCTATTTTTAGCCTGGAAAAAAGTTGTGAGTTGGAAAACCTGTTTGGTAGTCTTGAAACAACCGGCGGCCATTTTCCAGAGTTTCTCTCCGCTGGACAACAACAATAACAGTGTTGCCATATTATTTTTCAAAATTAACAAGAAGCAAAATGAAGAAGTCTTCATTTAATGAAAAGTCTGGGTAAACAAACTGAAAAGGGACAAATTGTTCAACGGACACAACAAAAGGCCTGTCTGCTAGTTTTTGTTGCGTCTGCTACAAGCTACAAAGTCAGCGAGGCGTTGCCAGTTCGCGTGGAACTACTTTGCTTATCGAAAATAAATCATCTATTGGAGTAAAAAATCTGAAAAAATAGATTTAAATAGGGCAATGATCGAGGAATCTTAATATATAAATAATTTATAGAATTAAAGTTAATTAATATATTTAATTTAATAAAAACTAGACTCAGCTCGCGTGGAAACTAACTTGCTTATCGAAAAATAAATCATCTATTGGAGTAAAAAAATCTCAAAAAATAGATTTAAATAGGGCAATCATCGGGGAATCTTAATATATAGTTATTTCACAGAATTAAAGTTAATTAGTATATTTAGTTCAATAAAAATCAGACGCAGCTCGCGAGGAAACTAACTTTACTGATCGAAAATAAATCATCTATTGGAGTAAAAAATCTCAAAAAATAGATTTAAATAGGGCAGTGATCGAGGAATCTTAATATATAGTTATTTCACAGAATTAAAGTTAATTAGTATATTTAATTCAATAAATATTAGACACAGCTCGCGTGGAAACTAACTTTTGCTTGTCGAAAATAAATCATCTGTTAAAGTAAAAAATCTGAAAAAATATATTTTAATAGGGCAATGATCGAGTAATCTTAATAAATAATTAATTTAAATAATTAAAGTTAATTAGTATATTTAATTTAACCAAAACTTGACTCAGCTTGCGCGCAAAGCAAATCAACTCGTCAAAAACCTGAACACTATTATTACTTTTAAAAAATTTCAAATAAATATATTTATTAGGAATATCTAATAAATATTATAAATAATCTATGAATAAATTTTAATAAGTTTCCAAAAAATTCAAACCTGTTGCGGCTTCTTTTATTTCCTTAAAAGACTTTTAAAAACACAGCGTTGCCAGTTCTCAGTTTTCTATAGTCAGAAAAAAAATCACATAAAATTATAACTTCAATAATATTTAATAGTGTTAGTTTTGAACTTGTCAAGAGTCTATCGTTATGTGAATAGTTTATAGAATAGTAAACGGTAGTTGGTAGTTTGTGGAAAAAGCACTGTAAGAGTAGATGCTACCGGCTCGAAGGCAGGACACAGACTGAAAAATTCCTGAAGGCATCCACGCGTTGATAAACGGCGGGAGCAACCGATACATATGCAAGTGATATCAAGGTTTGAACCGTTTTCTGAACGGCTCACCTTCAGCTGAACCGAACCGTTGTTTTGAACCGTTTTCTGAACGGCTCACCTTCACCTGAACCGAACCGTTTTTTGAACCGTTTTCTGAACGGCTTACCTTCAGCTGAACCGAACCGAACCGTTTTTTGAACCGTTTTCTGAACGGCTTACCTTCAGCTGAACCGAACCGATTTTGAACCGTTTTTTGAACGGCTCACCTTCACCTGAACCGAACCGTTTTTTTTAACCGTTTTCTGAACGGCTCACCTTCACCTGAACCGAACCATTTTTGAACCGTTTTCTGAACGGCTCACCTTTAGCTGAACCGAACCTTTTTTGAACCGTTTTCTGAGCGGCTCACCTTCAGCTGAACCGAACCGAACCTTTTTTGAACCGTTTTCTGAACGGCTCACCTTTAGCTGAACCGAACCTTTTTTGAACCGTTTTCTGAACGGCTCACCTTCAGCTGAACCGAACCGAACCTTTTTTGAACCGTTTTCTGAACGGCTCACCTTTAGCTGAACCGAACCTTTTTTGAACCGTTTTCTGAACGGCTCACCTTTAGCTGAACCGAACCTTTTTTGAACCGTTTTCTGAACGGCTCACCTTTAGCTGAACCGAACCTTTTTTGAACCGTTTTCTGAACGGCTCACCTTCAGCTGAACCGAACCGAACCTTTTTTGAACCGTTTTCTGAACGGCTCACCTTTAGCTGAACCGAACCTTTTTTGAACCGTTTTCTGAACGGCTCACCTTTAGCTGAACCGAACCTTTTTTGAACCGTTTTCTGAACGGCTCACCTTTAGCTGAACCGAACCTTTTTTGAACCGTTTTCTGAACGGCTCACCTTTAGCTGAACCGAACCTTTTTTTGAACCGTTTTCTGAACGGCTCACCTTCAGCTGAACCGAACCGAACCGAACCGTTGAGCCGGTACCATTCTTTCTAATGGACAAAATGGCTATTAAATTTTTTGTTCTTTAACAAAATTTTTCTAAGACACTGGACACAAAGCGTAAAAACGATTCAAGGATTTTTCTCACCAAGTTGTAATAAAACTGCCATCGTAGATTTATAAATAGCTTTGAATGGCCGCAAGGCCCTGTGCCCTAAAAACGCCATTAAAGACCAACTCCTCTACTACGGACACGTAAAATAAATAATTATTCCGTAAAATCGAACTTAAAATATATCCAAAATTTACAGAAAAAATCAGCGAAACATTTTGGTGTAAAGAAAGTTCGTAAAATATTAAACGGTTGATTTTATACAGGTGTCCGCTATAGAGAGGCGCTGGCCCTCTACTACGGACACGCGAATTAAATATACCTATTGAAATGCCTCGCTGAAAATAAAACCAAAATTTACAGAAAAGTTCGCGAAATTTTTTGGTATAAAGAAAGTTTGTAAATATTAAACGGTTAGTTTTATAAAGGTGTCCGCTATAGAGAGGCGCTACAAAAATCGGAGAAAGACTAGCCCCTCTACTACGGACACGCGGATCAAATACACTTATAGAAATACCTCGCTAAAAATAGAACCAAAATTTACAGAAAAATTCGCGAAATATTTTGGTGCAAAGAAAGTTCGTAAATATTAAGCGGTTTGATTTTATACAGGTGTCCGCTATAGAGAGGCGCTACAAAAATCGGAGAAAGACTAGCCCCTCTACTACGACACGCGGATCAAATACACTTATAGAAATACCTCGCTGAAAATAGAACCAAAATTTACAGAAAAATTCGCGAAATTTTTTGGTGCAAATTAAATTTGTAAATATTAAACGGTTGATTTTATAAAGGTGTCCGCTATATGGAGGGAGCGCGCTATAGGGATGCGCCGTATCCCTGAACTGAACCCAAAGACCCAGGGTTTCGCAGGTAAAACGCGTAATAGTCACTGTGGGAAATTTTCCAGTTCCATTTTCCCTTTTTTTTCCCATCATAACTTAAATCTTGTTCTATTATTAAACATAAACGTAACACTGAAATATTATTATTAAATTTTAGCACTACAGATTACCGCCGTTAAGTATTGCTTAATATGAAAGTCCTAAATCGCTCCCTCTCTATAGCGGACACCTCTATCAAATCAACTACTGGTAATTTTGAAATTTTTTGGCGCCAAAATGTTTCTTGAATTTTTCTGTGATTTTTAGAGATATTTTAAAAGATATTCTGAGATCCTAGATATTTTATACGACTGCCCGTAGTAGAGAGGGCTAGTCTTCTAGGACCCGTGTTGCCACTTTTCAATCTTCCATTTTTCCCCTCTTCCCTTATCTTTCCCCTTTTCCCCCCTTCCGTGCAAGAATGTACAGGGTCTAGATTTCCTCTTTACTCTCTTCTCTTCGTCTTCCCTTTTCAGACTCCATTTCCCCCCTTTTCAGGGAACTTCCCTGCAAAAGTGGAAAGACTGTCTAGGACTTAGCCAGATGTGCTGGTCATTCAGTAGACCGTTTGAAAAGACAATAAATTCAATTAATGGTGGGATTCTCAAGGTTTGTTCCCAAGTTTTATACAACTGAAATTATTACAGGCCCTCCAGCATAATATTCACTCTGTAACCTGTCCTACGTTCTAAAAGTGAAATAATAACAATAATAATAATAATAATAATAATAAAAATTAATCATGATTTATAAATAATTAAATAATATATAATTAATAATATTATTATTATTCACTCACTAACCTCTCCTACGTTCTAAAAGTGAAATAATAATAGTAATAATAAAAATTAATTATAATTAATAAATCATTAAATAATATATAATTAATAATAATTAATTAATTAATTAATTAATTAGTTAATATAATTAATAATAATATTATTCACTCACTAACCTCTCCTACGTTCTAAAAGTGGAATAATAATAGTAGTAATAAAAATTAATTATTATTAATAAATAATTAAGTCAAATATTATTAAATAATTATAATATAATAATGTTAAATAATATATAATTAAAACTAATAGTAAAATAATATAGTAATAATAAAAAGTAATAATAATAGTTAAGTACATCCGTAATATTACGGATTACTAGTTACTATTAGTAACTAGTAGTAATAGTGTAATAGTATATATACCCGAAAGATAGTAACATTAATTATAAGAGTAATATTATCTAAATACGATATAAGATAAGATTTAAGGTACATTCAGAGGTACGTGGATGTGAACCGGTTTGAACCGTGAACGGTTCACAGAACGGTTCACGAGACTCCTCGGCTTAGGCCGTAGGCCTATTACCACATAAGATTTATTGACTTACTATTATTATTATTATTATTATTATTATTATTGTTATTATTGTAAAGTACAGAGATAATCTTGCATGATAAAAAGCCATTAAAACTATTATATGCATTTTTTTGAGTATTTTTTTTCTAATTATAACCTTGAATAGAATTATTTCCTGCTCCTGCCTAACATTTTTTATTAATATTTATTATTATTATTATTATTAGTATTATTATTACTAGTAGTAGTAGTAGTAGTAGTAGTAGTAGTAGTAGTAGTAGTAGTAGTACGAGTAGTAGAAGTGGTATTATTATTATTATTATTATTAGTATTATTATTATTACTAGTAGTAGTAGTAGTACGAGTAGTAGAAGTGGTATTATTATTATTATTATTATTATTATTATTATTATTATTATTATTACTAGTAGAAGTAGTAGTAGTAGTGGTAGTAGTATTAGTATTATTATTATTATTATTATTAGTAGTAGTAGTAGTAGTAGTAGTATAATTAGTAGTACTATTATTATTATTAGTATTAGTAGTAGTAGTATTAATATTATTATTATTATTATTACTATCAAGAGATTCGAATCTTTCTTAGAAGGAAAATGGATTGTCACGTTCTTATGGTTGGACACGCCTATGTTTCTATTTTTAGAATCAATTGTACCTTTTGACATAATCCTTCGTGAAGGCCAAAAAATTTATCAAGATAAATTATAATAATATTAATATATAATTATACAATTATATATAATATAATAATAATAATAATAATATAAATAATATTAAATAATAATAATAATAGTATATCATTGTAAATAATTATCTAATTATAAAAAAATTATCTTTTAATTCTATTTAAATATTTTGTTCTCAAAATAATTAATGAATTATTAATATTCCCATTTATAAAATAATAGTAATGCTAAAAAATGCAAAAATGTTTAAATAAATTATTTCAAAATATTTTAATCAAAATAAAATTATCCTTCATTCCTTTTTAAAATAATTAATGATTTATTAATATTCCCATTCATGAAATAATACTAATACTAAAAAATGCAAAAATGTTTTGAAATAATTTATTTCAAAATAATCTAATACAAATTAAATTATTCCTATTTAAATATTTTTTCTCAAATTATCAATATTCCGATTTATGAAATAATAATAATACTAAAAAATGCAAAATTTTTAAAATAAATTATTTCGAAATAATTTAATAAAAATTAAATTATCTTTTAATTCCTATTTAAATATTATTTCTCAAAATAATTCATGAATTATTCATATTCTAAATCTACAATGAAGAATTCATAGTAATAAATCTGAAACTATTTTCTGACTTTTCTATATTTGTTCTTATATAATCTTGCACTAGCCATAGGCCTAGGCCTACGTGCTTTAATTTAAAAAAAATTTATGAAACTATTTTCTGACTTTTCTATATTTGTTCTGATATAATCTTGTACTAGCCATAGGCCTAGAGGCCTACGTGCTTTAATAAAATTAAAATAAAAATTTTATGAAACTATTTTCTGACTTTTCTATATTTGTTCTGATTTAATCTTGTACTAGCCATAGGCCTAGGCCTACGTGCTTTAATTTAAAAAAAGGTATGAAACTATTTTCTGTCTTTTCTATATTTGTTCCTATACAATCCTGTACTAGCCATAGGCCTAGGCCTACTGCTTTAATGAAATAAAAAAATATATGAAACTATTTTCTGACTTTTCTATATTTGTTCTTATATCATCTTGTACTAGCCATAGGCCTAGGCCTACTGCTTTAATTTAAAAAAAATTTATGAAACTATTTTCTGACTTTTCTATATTTGTTCTGATATAATCTTGTACTAGCCATAGGCCTAGGCCTACGTGCTTTAATTTAAAAAAAAATTATGAAACTATTTTCTGACTTTTCTTATATTTGTTCTTTTATAATCTTGTACTAGCCATAGGCCTAGGCCTACGTACTATAATTAAATAAAAAATTATGAAACTATTTTCTGACTTTTCTATATTTGTTCTTATATCATCTTGTACTAGCGATAGGCCTAGAGGCCTACGTGCTTTAATGAAATTTAAAAAAAATATATGAAACTATTTTCTGACTTTTCTATATTTGTTCCTATACAATCCTGTACTAGCCATAGGCCTAGAGGCCTACGTGCTTTATTGAAATTCAAATACATATATATATATATATGAAACTAACTAAATTTATTATTAAACGAAATATTGTCCTATTGCATGTGAACAGTAAATTTCCTCCAAGTGGCTATAAACGGATTTTCCCACGCTGCATCAACTCCCACATAACTGCACACATAAAATTTTTAACGTTTCCCATAAAAAAGTGATCCCTGGGATCTCTATACCCACGTAGGGTATCAGAATACTGATACCACAGTTTTACTGTATTCCACTTGATCCCATTCAATCCCAAGCTAAAGGGCATATACCAAACGCACACTTCACTACAGCGGACACTTATATTAAATCAGCTTGTTAATATTTTTCAACTTTCTTGGTGCCGAAATGTTTCTCAAATTTTTCTGTGATTTTTACAATATTTTTCAGTCACGTTTGATGACAACGTTATTTTATACGAGTGTCCGCACTAGAGAGGGTGGTCTACAGAGGGCCTTTTTGGAATTAGGTCTATTGACCCAGGGCCATTTTTAGACCAGCCCTCCACTGCGGACGGCTGTATATAGGTTTTCTAATGCGAATTTTCGCTTGAAAATACTTTTGAAAATCACAAAAAATTCGAGAAACATTTTGGTATAAAGAAAGTTGCAGAAATCTGCACAGCTGATTTTATAATGGTGTCCGCTATAGAGAGGCGCGCGTTTTGAATATGGACTTGTATCCCTCCAAGCTTTTTTTTTTTAAAAAAAAAATGTAGAAATATATTTTATTATGAAAATAATATTTATTATGTATTTAATTACATATTAATAATATATAATAAGTTTTTAAATAATTAACTAAAATAATATCAATTATCAAGTTTGATAAAGTCAAAGTCGAACTGATTACAGGAATGACTCAGCAATTTTTGTCCAAGGGTCATCGACCGTGAATCTGGGAATCTTGTCAAGAATCTTAACCGAGAATCCCAGAATCACGTGACCCGATACTGCCATACAAAATTAGTAATTTTAAATATTGAATATTTTTCAATTCTTTGTTCTACGTCAAAGCCCAGCGGAAAATGAAGGATGTCGGCTACATCCTGAACGATATCCTTAACATATCCTGAATATCCTGAACCACGTCCGATCGTGAATGAGTAAATTAAAATTGTGTTGCGAATTGTGAATCTTGATTATTGAGGGTACCATTAAGTATCCTGAAAAGCGTCTTTTCAGGACGCTTCTTAAGTACCCTGAACATGTATTATTCAGGCATTCCAATGTCAGGGTCCTGAACACCCTGGAAGTGGGCCAATTTCACTACACTCACAGTCCTGATTTGTCATCCTGAAAATGTTCTTTTTCAGGATATTTTCAGGGTCCTGAAACTATCCTTAATTTTTTGCTGGGTGTCCATTACAGTAATTGAATAATTTACCAAAAACTATTCCTGGTGTTTTTAGACAGTTCAAGTTTTTTACGGACGAAAAAAGAACCGGTTCTTTTTTCCCGTTTCCAAAGCGATGGCTATGGTAAAAAGAACCTCTTTACTACGGACTGCTGTATAAAATACACGCGTCAAAAAATTCGAGTCAAAAACACACGCAAAAATCACAGAAAAATTCAAGAAACATTTTGGTATCAAGAAAGTTTTCAAATTCTTAACGGTTGATTTAATAACGGTGTCCGCTATAGAGAGGCATGCATTGAGCCTCTCTACTACGGACACACGTATAAAATACGTTCACGGCAAAATCACACTTGAAAATACTTGTAAAAAACGCGAAAAAATTCAAAAAACATTTTGGTATCAAGAAAGTTTTCAAATTCTTAACGGTTGATTTAATAACGGTGTCCGCTATAGAGAGGCGCGCTTATCGAGAACCAACAATAAAAACAAAAACTGAAGACCTGGCGACAGTGTTTCCACTTATGCAGGGAAATTTCCTGAAAAAGGGGGAAAATGGGGACTGAAAAGGGAAGAAGAAGAAGAAGAGAGTAAGGGGGAAATCTAGACATTGTATATTCTAACACGGAGAGGGAAAAAGTGGAAAGATAAGGGAAGAGGGGAAGAAGGGAAAATTGAAAAGTAGAAACAGTGGGCCATAGTGTTTCCACTTATGCAGGGAAATTCCCTGAAAAAGGGGGAAAATGGGGACTGAAAAGGGAAGAAGAAGAGAAGAGAGTAAGGGGGAAAATCTAGACATTGTATATTCTAGCACGGAGAGGGAAAAAGGGAAAAGATAAGGGAAGAGGGGAAGAAGGGAAAATTGAAAAGTGGAAACACTGCCTGGCGAGTCGGAAAACTTAAGCGTTTCCACTTTTGCAGGGAAGTTCCCCGAAAAAGGGGGAAAATGGGATTGAAAAGGGAAGAAGGAGAGAAGAGAGTAAAGGGGGAAATCTAGACATTGCATATTCTACCACGGAGAGGGAAAAAGGGAAGAGGGGAAGAAGGGAAAATTGAAAAGTGGAAACACTGCCTGGCGAGTCGGAAAACTTCAGCGTTTCCACTTTTGCAGGGAAGTTTCCCCAAAAAGGGGGAAATCTAGACATTATATATTCTAGCACGGAGAGGGAAAAAGGGGAAAGATAAGGGAAGAGGGAAGAAGGGAAAATTGAAAAGTGGAAACACTGCCTGGAGAGTCGGAAAACTTTTACGTGGGCCCCGAATGGAAATTCACAAGGTGGGAGAACAAGTTTTTGTCCGTGTTATTTTCAGACACTCATTTATCAAGTGAACCAGCCACAAGTCAACAAACAAGACAAAAAACATGCATAATTTAAAAGCTGCAGTCGTTTCCCCCGAGAACTTTCTTCTTTTCTAACGTAAATTCCCTAACATCTTTTGTCTCGGCTTGCCTCTGAGGCTTCCTTCCAATATGGCGGCTGCTGACCACTGTTGACCATTCTCCGGCGTGGCGTCCGTTTTGTCGAAAGTATGCGTTTCCCCTGAGAACTTTCTTCTTTTCTAACGTAAATTCCCTAACATCTTTAGTCTCGGCTTGCCTCTGAGGCTTCCTTCCAATATGGCGGCTGCTGACCACTGTTGACCATTCTCCGGCGTGGCGTCCGTTTTGTCTGTCTGTTGTTGTTTTGTCGAAAGTATGCGTTTCCCCCGAGAACTTTCTTCTTTTCTAACGTAAATTCCCTAACATCTTTTGTCTCGGCTTGCCTTTGAAGCTTCCTTCCAATATAGCGGCTGCTGACCACTGTTGACCATTCTCCGGCGTGGCGTTCGTTTCGTATGTCTGTTGTTGTTTTGTCGAAAGTATGCGTTTCCCCTGAGAACTGTCTTCTTTTCTAACGTAAATTCCCGAACATCTTTTGTCTCGGCTTGCCTTTGAGGCTTCCTTCCAATATGGCGGCTGCTGACCACTGTTGACCATTCTCCGGCGTGGCGTTCGTTTTGTCTGTCTGTTGTTGTTTTGTTGAAAGTATGCAGTTGTTTTATCTACGTAGGTTTTGTTAAGACTAATGATGGTCTTACCCCAATATGGCGTCTGCTGACCACACTGTTGACCATCGCCCAAAGCAGCGACAGTCTCTTCTGTTTGATACTAATTGTTAAAAGTAGGAATTCTTTTTATTTACTTAGGTTATGTTTTGGTTAATGATGGACTTCCCCCAATATGGCATCTGTTGACCACTGTTGACCGTCTTTCAATATAGCGTCCGTTTCGTCTGCTTGTCGGAAGTTGGTTAATGTATTTATGTAGGCTATGTTTTGACTAATGATGGATTTTTTTCAAACATAAATTCTCTGACATCCTTTGTTTCGGTTTGCCTCTAGGGCTTTATCCGATATGGCGGCTGTTGACCACTGTTGACCATCCTTCACTATGGCGTCCGTTTTATTTATTTTTTGTTTTGTAAAGTAATCAATAACCATTTGTTTTATTGAATAGGTTCTGTTTTGATTAACTATGGACTTCCTCCAAAATGGCGACTGTTGATCACTGTTGACCATCGCCCAATACGGCGACCCTTTGTGTTTGTAGTTACTTTGTTGAAAGTAAGCATTTGTTTTATTCGTGTACAGGTTCTCTTTTGACTAATGACGGACTTGCTCCAATATGGCGTCTGTTGACCACTGTTGTACAAACTTGTCACAGAATCTAGTTTCACGCGTATTAATTTATTAATAAAACAAAACAATTATTACACGGTTAATTTTAATTAAATTCTTTAATTCGTACTAATTTAATCAAATTAAAAAACAAATTTACGTTCAAATATTGCCAAAAATTAATAAAATAAATTTTGAATCAGATTAATAATTAAAATAAAATTAATAATAATTAGAATATTGAAAAAATATAAAAAGTAACGTAAAACAGTGAAATTATGAAGTCCAAACATCGAGACGGGGAACGGGACATCACGAATTCAAGCAGCGACAGAGTCTGTCCCGACGACTGCAGCAGATCCTCGAGTCCCAGTCAGTTCTGAAATCCGCCACGGTGATATTATCCGACTGAACGTCGTCGTAAAAAGTTTTCAGTCTCAGTTGAATCTCTTCGATGACGGCTTCGTACTCCGAACCTTGGAGCGGGCTCGACTCCTCGGGATCCGACTCAACATCGAACAGCAGCGGGGATCGAAGTAACTTCCCGGGCTGGACGTGTTCAAACAGTCAGGCCATTGCGAACCTCCTGCCAAAAGAATTAATTTAAATTTATTTTATTACCAATTTTTTTGTTTTTGCTAAATTTTAATATTTTCTTTATTACTGCAGTAAATTGCATACGCCGCACTCTTTTCCCAGGGTTTTTATGGCGGTTTAAACCGAGCTAATCATTCCTGTAGTAGATTTATGGTTTTAATCATGTCAAAAAATAGTTAAAAAAACATAAAACAGCAGCAGAAATTATATAGGAAGTACTTAACTGTACTGTGTATTTATGACTTGCTTCTTCTGGTTAAATTACTCGCCTTCCCACTTCCATCAAGTGATGGGAGTGTCACTGAGAAAAAAAGTGACCGGTTCAGAATCACGGTTCGCGGTTCAAAACGGTTCGGTGAACCGTTTCTGAGCCGTTCATAAGATTCTAAAGGTCGATGCGGTTCACTGAGAAAAAAAGTGACCAGTTCAGAAACACGGTTCGGTGAACCGTTCATAAAATTCTAAAGGTCGAAGCAGTTCACTGAGAAAAAAAAGTGACCAGTTCAGAATCACGGTTCAGTGAACCGTTCATGAACCGTTCATAAAATTCTAAAGGTCGATGCGGTTCACTGAGAAAAAAAGTGACCGGTTCAGAATCAAGGTTCGCGGTTCAAACGGTGCGGTGAACCGTTCATGAACCGTTCATAAGATTCTAAAGGTCGATGCGGTTCACTGAGAAAAAAAGTGACCGGTTCAGAATCACGGTTCGGTTCAAACGGTTCGGTGAACCGTTCATAAGATTCTAAGGTCGATGCGGTTCACTGAGAAAAAAGTGACCGGTTCAGAATCAAGGTTCGCGGTTCAAACGGTTCGGTGAACCGTTTCTGAGCCGTTCATAAGATTCTAAAGGTCGATGCGGTTCACTGAGAAAAAAAGTGACCAGTTCAGAAACACGGTTCGGTGAACCGTTCATAAAATTCTAAAGGTCGAAGCAGTTCACTGAGAAAAAAAAGTGACCAGTTCAGAATCACGGTTCAGTGAACCGTTCATGAACCGTTCATAAAATTCTAAAGGTCGATGCGGTTCACTGAGAAAAAAAGTGACCGGTTCAGAATCAAGGTTCGCGTTCAAACGGTGCGGTGAACCGTTCATGAACCGTTCATAAGATTCTAAAGGTCGATGCGGTTCACTGAGAAAAAAAGTGACCGGTTCAGAATCACGGTTCGGTTCAAACGGTTCGGTGAACCGTTCATAAGATTCTAAGGTCGATGCGGTTCACTGAGAAAAAAAGTGACCGGTTCAGAATCAAGGTTCGCGGTTCAAACGGTTCGGTGAACCGTTTCTGAGCCGTTCATAAGATTCTAAAGGTCGATGCGGTTCACTGAGAAAAAAAGTGACCAGTTCAGAAACACGGTTCGGTGAACCGTTCATAAAATTCTAAAGGTCGAAGCAGTTCACTGAGAAAAAAAGTGACCAGTTCAGAATCACGGTTCAGTGAACCGTTCATGAACCGTTCATAAAATTCTAAAGGTCGATGCGGTTCACTGAGAAAAAAAGTGACCGGTTCAGAATCAAGGTTCGCGGTTCAAACGTGCGGTGAACCGTTCATGAACCGTTCATAAGATTCTAAAGGTCGATGCGGTTCACTGAGAAAAAAAGTGACCGGTTCAGAATCACGGTTCGGTTCAAACGGTTCGGTGAACCGTTCATAAGATTCTAAGGTCGATGCGGTTCACTGAGAAAAAAAGTGACCGGTTCAGAATCAAGGTTCGCGGTTCAAACGGTTCGGTGAACCGTTTCTGAGCCGTTCATAAGATTCTAAAGGTCGATGCGGTTCACTGAGAAAAAAAGTGACCAGTTCAGAAACACGGTTCGGTGAACCGTTCATAAAATTCTAAAGGTCGAAGCAGTTCACTGAGAAAAAAAAGTGACCAGTTCAGAATCACGGTTCAGTGAACCGTTCATGAACCGTTCATAAAATTCTAAAGGTCGATGCGGTTCACTGAGAAAAAAAGTGACCGGTTCAGAATCAAGGTTCGCGGTTCAAACGGTGCGGTGAACCGTTCATGAACCGTTCATAAGATTCTAAAGGTCGATGCGGTTCACTGAGAAAAAAAGTGACCGGTTCAGAATCACGGTTCGGTTCAAACGGTTCGGTGAACCGTTCATAAGATTCTAAGGTCGATGCGGTTCACTGAGAAAAAAAGTGACGGTTCAGAATCAAGGTTCGCGGTTCAAACGGTTCGGTGAACCGTTTCTGAGCCGTTCATAAGATTCTAAAGGTCGATGCGGTTCACTGAGAAAAAAAGTGACCAGTTCAGAAACACGGTTCGGTGAACCGTTCATAAAATTCTAAAGGTCGAAGCAGTTCACTGAGAAAAAAAAGTGACCAGTTCAGAATCACGGTTCGGTGAACCGTTCATGAACCGTTCATAAAATTCTAAAGGTCGATGCGGTTCACTGAGAAAAAAAGTGACCGGTTCAGAATCAAGGTTCGGTTCAAACGATTCGGTGAACCATTCATAAGATTCTAAGGTCGATGCGGTTCACTGAGAAAAAAAGTGACCGGTTTAGAATCACGGTTCGCGGTTCAAACGGTTCGGGTGAACCGTTCATAAGATTCTAAGGTCGAGATACGTTGAAGAAGCTTCAAGTAAGAATCGATATATACACACAAGAACTACTTAGAAACTTGTAATACCTATTAGCGATGACATTCCAGATGAAAAGGTACTTCTTAGAATCTTCTATATCCTTCGTAAGTCTTATTGATTTTTAGAATTAATTTTCCTGAACACAGAACTGGAGATAAAACTACACTGTCGCGGACAAAAGGCACTTTCACGGATTCAAAATCCGTGAAAGTTTTCTTCATGGATTCTAATCCGTGAAAAACCCCGTGAGATAGCTTAAAAAAACACGGAGTTTTGCTGATCCTTGAAAAATTTTTCAAGGTTTGAGGATACAGACCCGTGAAAGTACCGTGGAGAAAACTTTCACGGATTCAAAATCCGTGAAAGTGCCCTGTCTGCAACAGTTGAGTGTACCCACGTAAAAAATGGGTGTTTTAAATAGTACAAAACACTGTAAAAAAAAGCACCACTATAGTGCCTTTTCACAGTGGCTTATACCGCCAGTTCACTAGACCCCACCAAAAAAGGCACCGCAAAAGGCACTGTCATTTTCACTTGGATAGTTGAAGTAAGTTCAAGGATCAGAAATCTTATTATTAATTCAAATAAAAATTTTTTTCGTATTATTTCAGTTATTTTGCGTTAGCATAAACTAACAACTACTGACCTTGATTTACTAATTAACTAATTAGTTTAACTTGCACTAATTAGAGAATCGATTGCAGTTTTCATTAATTCACGTCTGTGACTATCAGTTTAGTATTTACTTACGTGAATAGTTTGAACTACTTAAGTCAACGAGCTCAGTCCAAAATAGTCCATTGCTAATTGCTAATTTACTAATTAAGTAAATTCAAAGTCACTACAAGTTTGTGTAGCTTAAAAGCATATCGCAATGTTCAATGACAAGGATGGACTATTAACTGAACTATTAGCACTATGAATGGTTTATGAGCTAAATAGTTTATACGTGTAAATATACACATATGGTTAAATCATCTTAAAAATTCATAATTAAGTATTATCTGAATATGCTGACTACTGAAACTATAAATAATTTTAAATATTATTATAATAGTAAAATATCTTGGGCAAAAATAGTTGATGCATGTAACTATCTATTCAGGTAAACTACTAATTTCATATCAGATCATCTTCTGGAAATAACTGAAATAAAGCATTATCTGAATAAGTCAACTACTGAAACTATAAATAGTTTAAGAGTTTATATCAGTTATTTATCTTCAGATAAGCATATCAGAGTGTCTTACAAAAACAGCTTGTAGAAAAATAATGGGAAAATAATACAAATATTTCAGATAAAAATAGATGAAATAACGTAATTCATAAGCCATGGGCCTAGGCCTATAAATATCAGTAAGTTTAAATTTCATATTTTGAGAATAATACAAATTTACAATAAATATAAATATAAATATAAATACAATAAATATAAATATAAATAAATATAAAAAATACAAAGTACTATAATAATAAATGAGCATGGAAAATTATTACTTTCCAGCGTATAAATATAAACCCGATAGAAAGATAACGTGCTAGCCATACGTCAGAATAACCTCTGAATGGTGCATGACTATCACGGATTCACCTAGATGATAGTGTGAAACTGGACCACTTTCAGTCGGTTCGTACGCTTCAATTTTTCAAGAACTCAGTCATGCAGTATTCAACCCCTTATTCAAAGGGTTTAGTTTGAGTAACTAAAGTGAGATGAGCTACCTTTCAGCTAGTGATTCAGAGGGGAGCTAGTGTTCAGCTACCTAGTCATTCGGTGCTCAACCGCATGACTTTTCTGTTGGGAATGCATGGGAATTTAATACTCTAAATTTATTGAAAAATTTGTGGTGCATAACAGAGTGTACGAAATGGAACAAAAATTAAAAGAGAAAACGGAAAAAAAAAATTTTCGAGCCTGCCAGGAGTCGAACCTGGAATCTCTTGATCCGTAGTCAAGCGCGTTATCCATTGCGCCACAGGCCTTGGTCTCTGTGACTTTAAAAAATTTACTAATTCTCCGGTAAATTTTTTATGTATAATATATAATTAAGTAGTTCTAGAATAGGGCCTATTCCAAACACGCACCTCACTATAGCGGACACTTATATAAAATCAGTTTATTAAAATTTGTAACTTTTTTGGGTACCAAAGTGTTTCTCAGATTTTTTGACGATTTTTAGACATATTTTCGAGTCGATTTATTGACAAAATTATTTTACACGAGCGTCCGTAGTAGAGGGGATGGTCTACAGAGGCCTTTTTGGAATAAGGTCTATAAGTCTTATCTTTACTTCAGTAGTTTTTTTTTATTTCATTAAAGTACGTAGGTCTAGGCCCATGGCTAGTACAAGATTATATGAGAACAAATATAGAAAAGTCAGAAAATTGAAACTGTGTAATCTAAGACTTCAGCAGTTTATCTTCGAGAAAGTGTATTGCTATCAGTGTTCCCACTTTTGGAGGGAAGTTCCCTGAAAAAGGGGGAAATGGAGTCTGAAAAGGGAAGACGAAGAGAAGAGAGTAAAGAGGAAATCTATACCCTGTACATTCTTGCACGGAGGGGGAAAAAGGGGAAAGATAAGGGAAGAGGGGAAAAAGGGAAGATTGAAAAGTGGCAACACTGATTGCTATTTCGTTTTAGCGTCCCAGTGGGATTGTCAGGTCAAGTCAGGTCAAACTTGAGACGTTTGCTTAACATCAGTCTGTCCATAGTAGACCTAGTAAAGCAAGTCCAGTCTTCCAACTATGTCACTAGTTCACTACAGCGCTTCCACTTTGCACGGAAACTTCCGGGCGAAAAAAAATGAGAACTAGGCCTCACAAGGAAAAGGGAAATTTAGTGCAGCTTCATAACATAGCGTGTAGAAGAGGGGAAAAAGGGAAAATTGATGTTCAACGTTAAGACGGCGCGGGTAAAAAGCCTTCTTTAAGGGAGAAGAGAAAACCGAAAGAGGGAGTACCAGTGCTTCCACTTTTAGGGGAAATTCCCTATTTTCAGGGGAAAATGGCACTAGGAAGGGAAAAAGAGGGGAAAAACCAGGGAAACTGAGGAAATCTTAAAATCATCGTTAAATTTGACTTTTTTTCTATAGCGACACAATTAGATTTCCCTTCGGAACTGCGAACTAATCTTGAAATAAATCTTACAAATCAATAACTGTGTTTTTCAATACTTATAAACGGAAGGGAAGAACGAGGGAAAACGGGAAAATGAGAGGGAAAAGTAGGGGAAAATCCAAAAATTATTGTCTGAGGGGGGAAAAAGGAAAAACAGAGGCTCCTACCAGGGAAAGCCCAAACTTGAAAGTGGTCTACTACAGTGCTTCCACTTTGCAGGAAATTCCCTCAAGTAGGGAAAATAGGGAAGAGGGAAAGGGGGAAAATGGAGGGAAAAGTGAATTTACAACTGTAGCTTTACTCAGTATAACGGAGGGGGAAAAAAGGGAAACTGATATCTTCAAGCGGAGGGGGGGGGGGAGGGGGAAAAGGGGGAAAAAAGTGGAAGCACTGGTCTACTAGTAGTTTCTGAGTGTTACTACGTTAGTTTATCAGGGAAGAGGGGGCCATAACTAGATTATGGAAGACTGTAAACATCCTGGAGAACTCAAGTACAGCCGATTGCTGGAGACAAGCGCTAGCATCAGCACTCGCTCGTATAACCAAGAGGATCGATAAGCAGTGTTTCCACTTTTGCAGGGAAGTTCCCTGAAAAAGGGGAGAAATGGGGTCTGAAAAGGGAAGACGAAGAAGAGAGGAGAGTAAAGGGAAAATCTAGACCCTGTATATTCTTGCACGGAGACGGAAAAGGGGGAAAGATAAGGGAAGAGGGAAAAAAATGGAAAATTGAAAAGTGGCAACACTGTCGATAAAACTTTCCCGCCATAACGAAGCGAATTGTTAGGAACACCCAGAAAACTACTTTGCTGTGTTTCCACTTTTACAGGGAAATTCCCTGAAATAGGGGGAAAATGGGGTCTCAAAAGGGAAGAAGAAGAGAGGAGAGTAAAGAGGAGATCTAGACCCTGTATATTCTTGCACGGAGGGGGAAAAGGGAAAAGATAAGGGAAGAGGGGGAAAATGGAAGATTGAAAAGTGGCAACACTGTCGATAAAACTTTCCCGCCATAACGAAGCGAATTGTTGGGAACACCCAGAAAACTACTTTGCTGTGTTTCCACTTTTGCAGGGAAAATTCCCTGAAAAAGGGGGGAAATGGGGTCTGAAAAGGGAAGACGAAGAGAAGTGAGCAAAGAGGAAATCTAGACTCTGTATATTCTTGCACGGAGGGGGGAAAAGGGGAAAGATAAGGGAAGAGGGGAAAAATGGAAAATTGAAAAGTGGAAACACTGCTACTTTTGACTTATAAAAACTAGTATCCAAGTTAGCTGAGCCTCAGTAGTCTCATATGAGTTGCGGTGTCGTATTTTCAAGTAGTAGTTTGATATGAAATAGTAACTCTTCTAATGCAACGCCATGTTTCGTATCTCCATTTACTTCAAAGGTAACGTGAGCAAACGGTTTCTTTTGGGACCCCGGGGAAATTTTGTGCTATTTATACAACAAGGGGGTTCGTAACCATAAGTGTTATCATCTGTTATCACTTTCCATTGTTTGTTACGTCAGTTTTTTCCTAGAAAACACGCTGCATTCACGTTCCGGGAACTTAAAAAGGTCAGTTTAGTTGACAATGTGTCCACGTATTCGACAGATTCTTTTTTTCCTTTAACTGTGTTGACATTCCAACTCAAACAGGTTTCTCATTAGACCCCCCAAACATGTTTTCGGTTCAACAACGACCTTGAACCGAACCTTTTTGGCAATGCTATCTCAATCCACTGCTTCCACTTTGTAGGGAAATTCCCTGGAGAACAGGAAAATGGGGTTTCAAAAGGGGAAAATAAGGGAAAGGGGGGAAATAGATGAATGGGAAGCTTATGAAGAGGGGGGGGGTGAAAAAAGGGAAAATTGATATTTTCAAGCCAAGGGAAAAAGGGAATTTCCCTGCAAAGTGGAAGCATAGTCTCGATCTTCTAGCCAACTGTTATCACGTGTTATCAAAGTTATCGTCTTATAACCACGTTTTATGGTTCTACTTATGGATCCTGCAGAGATACACACGTTGTTTGTAAACAAACCTCATCCAAGGTCACGTGTACTCAGCACACGTGACTTTAAAAATGAATAATAATTACTAATTACCATAACAAAATTTCGTTAATTTATAAACCTTAATACTTTGGTATTGTAGAATTAGACATTATTTCAAGAACTATTAAAAACAGTAAATGAGCAATAATAATAATTTCATTAATACAATAATTAATTACAATAACAAAATAATTACTTTCATCAGTTCGAATAAATTGTAAATTTTTGTAAAATGTAATTTAAATTATTTCAAAAATAATGAAATAGTCTAGTTCAGAAAAATATTTTCAAATATGAAATTAATTAAGCTATATTTCTATATTCTGTTTCATTTATTTTAAATATTTTAATTCTAGAAAGATTCATTAAATCATTAATACGATATAGTAATAGAGATCCTTCAGTAATAGGATCTCTTCTAGTTCTATAGAGAAAACGTGCTGTGTAATTCTGCTCTTCAAGGAACCCGAGGACTTCTCGAACAGTCCTCAAAAATTAATTAATTAACCTGATTGTCATAACAAGAAACTCGGTATTACAAATAACCTCGTTTTTCTTAAAGTTAATGACTTGCTGTTCGATAAACAAACGTATTGTGTTCAAGTAATTACCGGTGAAATAGACTCCTTTGTACTTGCCGAGTCGTACAGCTCCGATATGACCGTCGGGTCCAAAGTTCCCGCTGTTGGGATGGAACAGAGCCTGAACAATAACGACAAAAGATTCCGATTAGTCCCCAGAACAATAACGCAGTACTCGCGTGCACCCTACCACTGACAATATTAAATATTTCTTACTCTGATGAGGTTGGACTGCTTTCCGAGGAGTAGATTCGAGATATCGAGTCCGTCGTAGCGTCGGTCATCGGGGAGCTCGATACCAGCCAGATTGGCAAAGGTCGGGTAAAAATCTAAGGCTGATGTCAGTTCCTTGCTAGTCACTCCTGCCTGAAAACAAATATACCAAACAATTACAATATTTTGCTAAGAATAAAACTAACTGCAGATTTTGCAATACACTGAACTTCGTTGGAAGATCAACGTTTCATTGTAGCAAGTATTTACCTTTTCTGAACGAAATTGCTTCTAAATTTGATTAAACTACACATATATGTAACAAATATTGGATAATAGAGTATTTGTTTGAAATAATGAGGTTTTGTTTACAGGTATGACGCCAGGCCAGTAAGCGATGGAGGGGACGCGATGTCCGGCTTCCCAGACCGTCCCTTTCGCGCCACTGCCGCCGCCTTGACGGTTCTGCCATCTAGCGGTGAAGGGACCAACTGAACCTCCGAACTGACACCTAGCAGCCCAGGGTCCGTTATCGCCTGAGAAAAATAATAACGAATTTTATACTTTAAGACAATTCCGTATTTATATTTAGGAAATTTTTGCGAATTTATTAAACTATAAAACTTACTTGTGAACCAGATAAGCGTGTTGTTTGCAATGCCGGCTTCTTCGACAGCTTTGACAACATCACCGACGAGGAGATCGAGTTCCATCACAGTCTGACGGTACGAACTTTCCGTGTGTTCAGCGGCCAGCACCGCACGAGCAGAGGGAGTCAGCGGGACGTGGGGCTGGAACGCGGCAAAGTACATGAAAAACGGGCGATCCCTGAAACAACACACAAAACCTGTAAACTTAAGTAATAGAACGTTTCAAACATTCGCACTTTTTGTGAACGAGCTCCTTCATATGGTCGGTGAACATGTCGGAGAGCGTGTAGAGATCGGGAGGTTGTTCGAGCACGTCTTTCCCCGTCATGAGTGGAAGCGCATGGTTCAGGTAGCATTGTGCTGGTTTGTCCATGTAGTCGTATCTCGTTTTGATCCTCGGACAGGGAGGACAAGGCGGGAGATCGTCTCCTTGTCGGTAAACGCAGCCCATGTCGTTACTGTATGGCAGTCCGAGATAGGAATCGAAACCGTGACTGGTTGGCAGAACTGAGGTCTCTGGCCCAAGTGCCATTTTCCTGAAACGAAAAGAGTAAACACTGAAATAAGATATAAATACTGAATGAAATATGTACCGATCATAGAAGTGGTGTATCCCGCAGCTCTCAGCGTATCAGCGACTGTTGTTTCATTGGTAGGAAGACCTCCCAGTGCGTGGATATCGAAGTTTGTCACGACACCAGTTCGAAGTCCCAGTCTCGAGGTGAGGAAAGCGGCTCGGGATGGAGTACACTTCGAAACAGCTGCATGGAAATCTGTAAATCTAGAAATTATATTACTTAATAACTATTATCAGAACTACTGAAAATAAATATAGAAGCTAATTAGTAGCTTGGTCAACACTAGCAGACGACATGGAGTTTGGCAACACTAGCAGACGACACAGAGCTTACATCTGTATCCGCTTGGGGCTACTCTTTAAGCACAAGGCCCATTACACTGTACAATAACTAGTAGTAGCAATTAGTAGTTAGTCAGTAGTTTTTACTTACTTGATTCCGTTTTGTGCTAAGCGGTTCAAGTTGGGTGTGTCCTTTACAGCATCGTCCCAATAAGCTCCAACATCTCCATATCCCATGTCGTCTGCTACAATTAGGATAATATTGGGTCTGGTCCCATAAAGCGGTTTAGCTTCCGGTTCAGCTTCCGGTTCAGGTTCAGGTTTTAGTTCCGGTTCAGGTTCAGGTTCAGGTTTTGTTACAGCAGTGTAGTTCAGTTCACTTGATATGATAGTAACGGAAGAGTGAGACTCGACTACGGATTCTGCGGAAGATTCCACGGTTTGAACCGGAAGTTCGTCTGCTGGAACCGGAAGTTCAGGGGCGTCTTGACCTTGTTCGGCATCTTCTTGACCTTCTTGACCTTGTCCGGTATCTAGGTGACCTTCTGCTGCTAGATCTTGACCTTCTTCTTGATCCGGATGACCATGAGGTGTAAAGTCGTGACCTCCAACCTGACCTTGACCTTGAATCTCATCCGGATGACCTTCAAGTTGACCTTGAGTGACATCCTGACCTTCCGCCTGGTCCAGCAGACCTTCAACTTGAGCTTGACCTTCCAGTTGACCTTGAATGACACCCTGACTTCCGCCTGGTCCAGCAGACCTTCACCTTGAGCTTGACCTTCCAGTTGACCTTGAATGACATCTTGACCTTCCGCCTGATCCAGCAGACCTTCAACTTGAGCTTGACCTTCCAGTTGACCTTGAATGACATCTTGACCTTCCGCCTGATCCAGCAGACCTTCAACTTGAGCTTGACCTTCCAGTTGACCTTGAATGACATCCTGACCTTCCGCCTGGTCTAGCAGACCTTCAACTTGACCTTCTAGCAGATCCTGAAGATCTTGAACTTGACCTTGAATGGCAGCATCTTGATCTTGGATATCCCCTTGACCTTGGCCTTGACCTTGACCTCTGAGAGGGGGTTCGCGACCTTCAAACTCAGGCCTCTGCTGTGGAAGAGGTGGCGCTTCAACAGTTACCGGTTTAACCAGTTTTTCTTTGACGTGAATCGAAGGTTCTGCATAAGTTTTCTGTCGCAATCAAGCAGAACACTAAGATGAAGATTGGAGACATTTTATTCTGAAAACAACCTTCAACTACTGCGGTCTGTAGCTGACTAAACACTCAAATCACAACAGAGAACAAAAGACTGATGACCTTACTTGCCCTTTGACCTTTGACCTGTTCCGAAAGAAGAAGGAAAACAAATATACTGAAACCTTTGAAGTAGATGTTTGACTAGCTGAGAAAACTTATCGATGTTATATATATATATTTTCTATATGCAAGCAGACTAATTGCCGAGTAATTATATTTAATTAAACATTTAAGAATAATAGGCATGTCATGAAATTAAATACGAATTAAGATTAAACAATGGTGTATTAAAAAGATAACTGAGTAGTTATGGTTTGGGACATGAATCTAAAAGTTCAGTGGCCCGAGACCAGAGGACCTTTTAAGTTAAAATAAATTTTATAAATTAATTTGATTTATGTCTGATTAATCATAAGTTAAAATTTTTCTTACCTGGTATACAATTATGTTGTTCCGAAATATAATCTTATTATTTGTGGTATTTTGAATTGTTGTCAAGTTGCAAAATAGTTCAAAATTTTGCCGCTAGATGGCGTGTGGGAACAACAGACGCTTGCCGGGGTTTTAACAACGAACAAGCTAGTTGCAACAATTCAAAGACGAATTTTTGGGTATTTTCGTTAATTATTTACAGTACGAGAATCTAACTCTTTGATTCTAGTAAATTTTTTAACAATTTTTATTTCACATCCAACATAATGGGCAACAAAAAACATAAGAAGCACAAGTCAGACCGCTGGAAAGATACGAAAGTCCGCAAGGTAAACACCTAATCCAAAAAACAAAGTAACTCATTTAAAGGTAAAATTTTATATTTTTCTATTTTTTTAAGGTCAAATGGCAGAAATAGAACGTCCACAACTGAGACTTATACTCAAAGTCGGAGCGGGGGCCTCAACGCCAGAGCCCGAGGTGAGTGACAGGGAAGAAGACTCTGTACACTCGCACGGCTCGAACCCAGAGCGCGAAAAACACAAGAAAAAGAAAGAAAAGAAGAAGAAAAAACACAAGGAAAAGAATAAAGACAAAAAGAAACATAAACACCACAAGAAAACAAAGGAGAAGCAGGAAGGTGCGGAAGAGCCCATGCAGTATGAAGTTACCCCACTTTCTGGGGTTAAATCACCTTCTGGGTTAAATTCTAGCCCTGTTCTGAAGATCACTACTTCGGAAAGTGGAGTAACGTCCTCGTCCAATCAGGCCGTCACTCCGCACAGGGAACTTAGGACTTGCGTTTTGCGACAGAGGCAGGAGAGGCCTGCAATGCTGAAACTGCTCGACTGTCTGCTGGCCAGTCTGGAGCGCAAAGACGCCAGACAGTTTTTCGCCTGGCCTGTCACAGACAGCATCGCCCCCGGCTACTCGCAGATCATCACCCAGCCGATGGACTTCAGCACCATGAGGCAGAAAATCGAAGACAGCGCCTACAAAAATTTGCAAGAGTTTATCGTAAGTTAATCTTTAACATTATTTTTTCATAATTAACTAATTTGTGAATATTTTTAGGATGATTTCACGTTGATGTGCAATAACGCGATGACTTACAACCAGCCAGACACGATTTACTACAAAGCTGCCAAACGTTTGCTGCATGCGGGAACTCGAATCTTGAGTCCCGAAAAAGTTCGACCCCTGATTCCGACGATTTCAAATTTCGGGGAACTTTCGACGGTTCAACTAGGGTTCGAACCTCTGGAGGAGTCATTCAAGGCCTTCCAGCGCAGACAGCAGCAGATAGCAGACGGGGAAGTCCAGGAAACCGACTGCGGCTTTTCCTCTGGGGCCGAGACGGTCACTGAAACTGCAAGGGATGCCTTCATCAACAAGGGACCAAGCGATAAGTTCGACTGTCTGCCGGACGACTTGACTGCGGACGAAATCCTCGAGCAGGTTCAGGAGGCCGCACAGCTCGCGTCTGATCGTCTGGCCGCTGAAAAACCAAAAGCGACTGTTGGCTGCCTTCAGAAAAAGAAAGACGCGAAGACCTCACTGGCGATTCTCATACCTAGCCAACCCGCCGAAGACCCCACTGCAGAAAAACCCGTTACTCTCGGTATTCATTTCATCTGTCAGAAAACTTTCTTTGTATTTTAATAATAGTCTTCTGTTTTTTCAGGTTCGCTTCTCGGCAAGCTACAGCCAGGACCAGGCACGACTCAGCTGCAGGGTTTTAAAGAGGACCGTCGTAACGTGACCAAGCCCGTCAAGTCGCTGTACTACGGACCGTTCGGTTCGTACGCCCCGAGTTACGACTCGACGTTTTCTAATCTGTCCAAAGAGGAGACGGAACTGGTCTACACGACCTACGGTGACGACACGGGAGTGCAGTACGCTGAAAGCATCCTGAATTTTGTCCGAGATTGCGACTACACGCTGCATATGGCCGATGATTTGCTGAACCTAATGACCCACGGAGAACATTCGAACGTAGCGAAAATCGTCGAAGAAAAACGCAAGTCCTGGCAGCAGCAGCTTTTGCCGACACGTGACCAGATGATTAACTTCGACATGCTGAGATCTCTAGGCGATCTTGGTATCGATGTGTCGTTTCTTGATACCTTTGGTATGTTTTTTTACTTTTGTTGTAACTAAAGTTATTATTGTTGTCTGTGTTAATCAAAGAGCAGTGTTTCCACTGTCAGTTTCCCCTTTTCCCCTCTCTTCCCTTATTTTCCCCTTTTTCCCTTCCGTACTAGAATTTACAGCATACTCAAAATTTTTCCCTTTTCCCTATTTCTCTATGTTTCCCTTTTCAAGCCCCATTTTCCCCTTTTTCAGAAAATTTCCCGGCAAAGTGGAAACTGTCACAGCGACTCAGCTTAAGATTGAAGAGATACTTTGTTAGCACTACTACTTGTACTGCCACTACTACTACAACCACTGCTATTACTTCTAATACTACTCTAACCACTACTACTACTACTAGTAACGCTTCTACCAGTACTGCTACTATCATTACTGCTGCCATTACTCCTCCTACCACTACTGAAACTACCACCAGTACCAATACAACCATTGCCATCGCCATTACTCTTACTACTATCAATACTACAACCCTTACTACTACCACTTCTACTAGTCCTACCACTACTACCACAGCCATTACTACTCCTATCACTACCAACTATAACTACTAATACTCGTACTACTACTGCTACTACTACTACTACTACTACTACAACTACAACCATTACTACTTCCACTAGCCCTACTATTCTACTATTACCACTACTGCTATTACTAACAATATTCCTGTTACCACTACCACTACTACCATAACTCCCACTACTCCTGTCACTACTTTTACTGCTACCACCACTACTACAGTCTTGTGTTTATTAACAGAGGCTCAACTGAAGACCGAAGACATGATTGTCGATCCTCATCAGAGTCGCCTGGACGAGACGGGATCCCTGTTAGCCTCGTTGGAGAAGACGCAGCGCGAGCGACTGAGCCAAACCCCTCCGCCGCACCTCTCCAACGTCCCGCAACCCACAGATATGGAAATCCAATTAGGTAATATAATTGATTATTAGCGTATATTAGGGCTTGAATCCACTTCGAAATTATAGCCTCTACAGCAGAATAGGAACAATATAATTGATTAGGTAATAGTATAGTAAGTAATATTAGGTAATAAGTAATGATAACTAGGTCATTATAACTCGAATGAAACTTAAATTTGTCTCTGAAAATACGATTATCTTATTCGCTTCTAATCCATTGTGTATTATATCATTATTTAATCGGCTTATTTCCGTATACCTATGCTATATATTCAGGCGTGTACTCTTAGGCTTGGAATCCATTATTGGATTATAGCCCTGTATACAAATTGCAATTTGTAATTGTCAAGTTTTCCTCTGTGATGAGTTTTACTGATTATTTTATTATTATATATTATTAATACTTATTAATATTAGTACAATAAATAATAATAAATAATAATGAACTCATAATTTATCGTATATTATTCTCCCCTTTTTAAACAGCCGAGAAAATCACTGAAGGTATCGCAAGTGCTGCCAGACACGCAACTCCAGGGTCCATTGCTTCAACTGCAGGTCTCCGCAAGGCGATGGGCGTGCCCCTGGCCCCTGACACGCCCGCTACCGGACAGGAAGGCGTGGTTGCCATGGACACTAACGAAGACAGGGACCTGGAAAAAGAATTGCAGGAATTATTCGAAGGACGTTAACTATGAACGAATGAATGGCTTCTCTTATGGAATTGATTTCTGTTCTTTTACGGTGCATTGAGTCTTAATGGTATGAATTATTAATTGTAATAATAAAAGTAAAACGTGTCTTTTGATATAGTTTTTAGTTATAATCAGATTTTTAGAATAGTTTGACGATAGCGTTTACTGAAGGTTGCGTGTTTGCCGGCAGTTGTGAATGGGTCGTGGACAAGGTATTCACACAGTTGATAAGGCTGTAAGTAGTTTGAAACTGTCTTAACACGCAAAGTTTGGTGTGTTGCTCAATCTACCTTTGCATAATATTGATGTGGCGTTTCTAAATGAGTAGAGGTTTGTATTGTACAGTATTTAATTTAATTGTAGTGTAGTTACTATTGATGTTAGAGGTATAAAAAGATTCCTTGAGTTTAAGATTCTTGATTCTGGATTTAAGATTCACTGTCTAAGATTCTGGATGATTCTTGGTTTAAAGGTTCATAACTCTAGATTCGATCGCAAGATTCTTCATTCAAGATTCTCTGAGATTCTTGACTTAGGATTCTTGATTCTCTCCAGGATTCATGGTTCAGATTCTAAGATTCTTGATTCTTTGACTTAAGATTCTTGATTCTTGATTCCTGATTCTCTCCAAGATTCCTGACTTGGATTCTTGATTCCTTAGTTTAAGATTCTTGATTCTTTGATCAAGATTCTAGAATCCTAAGTATCCAAGATTCTTGGTTTATGATTCTTGATTGCAAGATTCCTTATTCAAGATTCTCTGAGATTCTTTGTAGGATTCGTGATTCTCTCCAGGATTCTTGGTTTAGACTCAAAGATTCTTGATTCTTTGACTTAAGATTCTTGATTCCTGATTCTCTCCAAGATTCCTGACTTGAGATTCTTGATTCTTTGTAGGATTCCTGATTCTCTCCAAGATTCCTGACTTGAGACTCCTGATTCTTTGTAGGATTCATGATTCTCTCCAGGATTCTTGGTTTAGACTCTAAGATTCTTGATTCCTGATCCTCTCCAAGATTCCTGAGTTGATATTCTTGATCCCTTAGTTTCAGAATCTTGATTCTCTCCAGGATTCTTGGTTTAGACTCTAAGATTCTTGATTCCTGATTTTGATTCGACGATTCTTGGCTGGAGACTCGTGAATCTTGAGTCTTTGACAAGAGTAATGGACACAAGGTGCGGAAATGACCGTCTTCCCCGGTGATTTCCATTAAGATCCTTCAGATCCCTTTTTGGCTCACCACATTCCATCGTTTACTATTATATTAATATTTTCCATTACAACACATTATATTTATTATAATAAATAATAATTCCAGGTCAAAGACTGGTCATACGCTAATATTTATATTATAAATTGTAAAAATAATCGAGTTTACTTATTATATATTAATATTCATATTAAAATTGTTGATTTTATTTCAGTGATTTATTACAATACTGCTAAGGTTTCAGAATTTTTTATGTATTATATATAATACTTATATTATCAATTTATTTAATTAAAGCTTTTTAAAATATACTATTATTATTAAAATATTTTTAAATTTTAGTAAAATTGATTTAATACGATTTAATGTATTTTAATATGATTAATTTTTATAGTAAATTATAAAATATTTATTGATGAATTTTTCATTGTTATTGATTTATTGTGTAGAGTAATTACATTTTTAATTTATTTAATTCACTATTTAATTGAAAATTAAATGGAATGTATTATTATTTGATTAATTCTTATAATTTGAATTGAACTAGATTTCAGTGTTTCCACTTTCAGTCTGCCCCTTTCCCCTCTTCCCTTATTTCCCCCTTTCCCGACCCCGTTTTCCCCTTTTTACAGGGAATCTCCCTGCAAAGTGGAAACACTGCTAGATTTACTTTAATGAAGGTGTTAAAAGCTCCATTATTATTATTATTACTATTATTATTATTATTATTATTATTATTATGTATAACTAATCGATAGTCTTAACCGAAGAGTCGTAAAACTTAGTATCTAGTTTTAGTAAAAATTAACGATTTGCCATAATACGAAGAATAATGAGTGTCGTGAAAGCCAGTTTGAATGGGTCGTAAAAAAATACCTTAACAATCGATAACATCAACATAATCGATTCAATCGATTATGTTACTAAAAGTTCATGTCTACTTAATAAGGCGTAAATAAATTATTTACTATGGTAAGCTAAATAGCAGTGTTTCCACTTTCAGTTTCCTCTTTGTCCCTCTTCCCTTGTTTTCCCCTTTTTCCCCTCCCCATTGGAATACAAGGCTGTACTTCCAGATTTTTCCCTTTTCCTCTTCCCTTATTTTCCCCTATTTCCCCTCCTGTATTAGAATGTAGGGCTGTACTTTCAGATTTTCCCCTTTTCCCTCTTATTTTTCTTTTTTCCCCCTCCCGTACCAGAATATAGGGTGTACTTTCCAAATTTTCCCCTTTCCCTCCCTTATTTTCCCCTTTTCCCCTCTATACTAGAATATAAGCTGTACTTTCAGTTTTCTCTTTTCTCCCTCTTCCCTTATTTTCCCCGCTTTCCCCTCTCTACTGGAATACAAGGTTGTACTTCCAGATTTTTTCCTTTCCCTCTTCCCCTATTTTTCCCTTTTCGGACCCTAATCTTCCCCTTTTTCAGGGAATTTCCCTGCAAAATGGAAACACCCTGGCTAAATACCTTGATTACTTATACCCTTTTAATAAAGCTAGGAACTACATGAGACTCAGCTGACCTGAACTAAGACTCATCTATCTCTTAGCAAATCAGAGGGTCGTCTGCTGTTAATATAGCCAGGAATGCTGTACTTCGTACCAGACTCCAATAAGAGCAGACGAACTCATATCCTTTCTCAAGTGTTTGCTTCAACTTACCTATTAACCCAGGGGGTCTGCAACTTCCACAACAATCGCCCCCACCCCTCTGGACAGTGTTATTAACCTGTTATCATCCCAAACAGCAAAAAAAAAAAAAATAAGCTGCGCAAATCAAACGTCAGAATGACCGTATGAATGGTGCATGATTAACATGGGTTCAGCTAGACGACGGTAGCGTGAAATTGGCCCACTGTCACACGGTTCGTGCGCTTGAATTTTTTCAAGAACTTAAAGTCATGCAGTATTCAACTCTCTATTCAGAGGGTTCAGTTTCGGCAACTAATGTAAGTTCAGCCACTATTCAGCTAATGTTCAGATATTCAGTCATTCGGTTCTTAACCGCATGACTTTTCTATCGGGAAGTGTTATCAGTGTATCTTATAATTCTAGATAATCTTTAATTATAAGTTCTGTCTCGTGGATATCCACTCTGCTGGAGATCAATGCATATCCAGACAACATAAGGGAAAGTACATGTCTAATTAAAGGGAAATACCCCCCCACAACACACACAACCTTTGGTTAATTAGCCTGGTCCTTTGTTTTACCTGCACGAATGCTACGGTCAAAATAGGCCGCCATTATCAAGGAGTGTACATTCAAAACATCCGTACGATACCTTTGAAGTACGTCATCAAACTGTGGGTATCAAATGCAATGCCGGTAAAGTAGGAATTGTAATATGTAATTTAGGATAATTTAATCAGTTACGTGATTGATCAGTGAAGACATTCATTAATTAGTGTAGTTATTAATCATTAATAGTTAAGTAGTTTCGAGAGTTAATTTAGTTAATTAAGTAAAGGATTAATCCAGTAAAGTATGAATTCCAAATAAATCAATAATTTAGAAAAGTAGTGTAATAATAGATTATTTATTTAAAGGTCAACTCCGGACAAATTGAAAGGGAAAAACATATGTGATAGAACTTTTTACGCTGATTCGGAATATATATAGTGTCCCTATCTCAATTGTGTACCGTTTAGCCGCTAAAATTAGTTAAAGTTTGAAAATGGCACGTGGCAACGCTGGAAAGTAAGCACGCGCTCTGATTGGTACGCACCGGTCACGTGATCAAAACAGCCAGTCAAACAATTTTTTTGCCTCCCAGGGAGTAAACAGTAGTACGAAATCGTCTGCTACTAGGAGGCGACAAACTTCCTCATTGGCTGTTTTGATCACGTGAGTGGTGCGAGCCAATCAGAAGGCGTGCTTACTCTCCAGCGTTGCAACGTGCCATTTTCAGATTTTAATCAATTTTAGTGACTAAACGGTACACAATTGAGATAGGGACACTATATATATTCTGAATCAGCGTAAAAAGTTCTATCGCATTTGTTTCTTAGTTTCCAAGTTGTGCGGAGTTGCCGTTTAATTAAATGATTAATAATTATAGTTCGGATATAAAAGTTCTGGTTGAGAGAAATGCGCAGTGTTTCCACTTTGCAGGGAAATTTCCTGTAAAAAGGGGAAAACGGGGTCTTGAAAGGGAAACATCAGGGAACAGGGAAATGGGAAAGTCTGTAAGTACGATTTGTATTCTAGTATGAAGGGGGGAAAGGGGAAAATAAGGCAAATGGGGGAAAGGGGGAGACTGAAAGTGGAAACACTGGAAATGCGCAAGTCAAGCGAGATAGCTTGTCTGAAAGGCAAGCAGACAAACAAAGTCAGACACAGCCGTTTCTTCTGACTTGTGTCCCTAAGAAGAAGCGCGTGCTGTTCAGTGCTTCCACTGTGCAGGGAAATTCCCTCAAAAAGGGAAAAGGGAAATTTCCAAGTATGAACATGTACATTTAAGCAGTGTACGGCTGAAGTAGGTTTTTTGAGCTCTTATGAAAAGGGAAGGAAAATGTTCAATTTTAAAAAGGGGAAACGAGGGAAATCAAGTTGTACTAGACGAAGGGGGAAAAAAGGGAAAACCCATAGTGGGAGCACTGGTGCTGTTTGATTCCTGGCCAGTCTCTACAAAAACACACGCAAGGAAACATGAACTCGTAACTCCTTACAGTCCGTGTCAAATCTCAATCTACAATCGCAAGTCCATTAATACTGAAATAATCAAATTTCAGTGCATTTATCAGAGATTACTTCTTCATGACTTGGACTTACTTACAGGAAAGCAGCAAAAGTGAATTACACTTAACACACAGGGTGAATATAAATCTAGTGATATTTCTAAACAGTAAATCGACTTAAATAATTTAATTGATTTATAATTGTTATCAGAAGCAGACTGGGTTGCAGCGTTTCTACTTTGCAGGGAAATTCCCTGAAAAAAGGGGGAAATTAGAGAAGAGGGAAAAGGGAAAATCTGGAAGTATCAGAGTTATATATATATTCTAGCACGGAGGGGAAGAAGGGGAGGAGGGAAAATCTGGAAGTATTAGTATTATATCTGTATTCTAGCACGGAGAGGAAAGAGAGAAAAGGGAAAATCTGGTAGTATCAGTATTATATATATATTCTAGCACGGAGGGGGAAAAGGGGAAAAGGAAAATCTGGAAGTATCAGTATTATATCTTTATTCTAGCACGGAGGGGGAAAAGGGGAAAAGGAAAATCTGGAAGTATCAGTATTATATCTTTATTCTAGCACGGAGGGGAAAAAGGGGAGAAAGGGAAATCTGGAAGTATCAGTATTATATATATATTCTAGCACGGAGGAGAAAATGGAAAAAATAAGGGAAAAATAAGGGAAAGGGAAAATCTGGAGGTATCAGTATTATCTCTGTATTCTAGCACGGAGGGGAAAAAGGGGAAATTAGAAGTGGAATTACTGTTGTGTTGTGTGCTATATTTAGCAGATCCTTTGATTCATCTCAATGCAGAGTGTGTTGTAATTTCCGGTGACTGAAACCTGGCATGTGGACGTTTTCAAATGTAAATTGTTTACTTTTGCAAATCCATTTTCGTCTGCTAAGGTTTACCCAGCGGGTTTTGTTGAGGTTTTTCAAATACAAGACAACGGAATGGACCATGTCAAGTTTTGTATTCACAGGACCAGTGCTTCAACTTCCAGCTTTTTCTTTTCCCCGAAAGAGGGCATGGTTTTCCCTTTTTTCCTCTTTCCGTGTAGATATCAAGTTTCCTTTTACCCTCCGTGTCTAGGATATCAAGCTATACTTGTAGGTTATCTCCCTTACTTTTCCCTTTTCAGATCCAGTTTTCCCCTTTTTTCGTTCCCTTGTAGATATCAAGTACCCTTTTCCCCTCCAATACCAAGGATATCAAGCTATACTTCTGTGTTTTTCCCCTACTTTTCCCTTTTGAGTCCCAGTTTTTCCCTTTTTCCCCATCCCGTGTAGATACCAAGTACCCTTTTCCCCTCCGCACCTAGGATATCATGCTATACTTCTATGTTTTCCCCCCTCATTTTTCCCTTTTGTGTCCCATTTCCCCCCTTTTCCCCCTCCCCGTGTTGTAGGTATCAAGTACCCTTTCCCCCTCCATCTAGGATATTGAGCTATACTTCCAGGTTTTTTCCCCTTATTTTTCCCTTTCGAGACCCATTTTTTTCCCTTGTTAAGGGAATTTCCCTGCAAAGTGGAACCATTGCACTGCTGGCAACCGAGAAATTATTGTTTTAGGAATTTTTTTTTTTCTTCTAAATTTTTTGCTTCGTCTGCTTCAAGGGGTCCGAAACTGTCAATAATCTTCATACACCTAGGTCATGTTATCACTGTTATCAACCTGTTATCTCCGTGTTATCAGATAATCTTCGTACACTTTTCCTCGGAGCTTCGGACCCTTTGGTCTGCTTCTTGGAAAAATTTCCCCCGTTGTGTTGTATGGAGTGCCAAAGTTCTAACTCAGTTTTTGTCTCGTGTCCCATAATAGTACATAGTAGTAATCAAGGGGTCCGAAACTCCGAGGAAAAGTGTACGTAGATTATCTGATAACATACGATAACACGGAGATAACATAGAGATAACAGGCTGATAACAGTGGTAACATAACCCAAGTGTACGGAGATTATTTGATAACGTATGATATCCCGGAGATAACATAGAGATAACAGGTTCATAACAGTGATAACATGACCTAGGTGTACGAAGATTATTGCAAGTTTCCGACCCCTTGGTAAACTGTTAGGAATAAATTATTGTAGTTAATAATGAAAATAGTAAAAACCAGAAAAATCAATGAATGAGTGAATAAAATATTAGAATTAAAATAATATTAAATTTGTAAATTAATTAACTAATCAAAAAGAAAAAAAGAAAATAAAATAAATTGAATAGAAATTTTTAAATGGAGGTCCGCGTAGTGGACCTTTAAAATTTAAAGGGCTTTCTGCTGAGTCATCGTAGTGTGCAGGCGACGGGGTTTTCAATAATTCTTCAAAAAATAAAATTATACAAATATTTGAAATATAAAATAAATAATAAAAAACTGCACCGTCATTGTGGTGTCGTATATTTTGTATATATTAAATAATAATAATAAAAAATATTAAAAATGTCACACATAATAGTATAATATATAACAATAAAAAATATTTATTTAATTTTCTCAATATATATATATATATATATATATATATATATATATATAAGACAAGGGGTCCGAAACTCCTAGGAACGGTGTACGAAGATTACTTGATAACATATGATAACACGGAGATAACAGATTGATAACAGTGATAACACGGCCTGGGTGTACGAAGATTATTAAAAGTTTCGGACCCAGAGCTTGTTTTAAAAAAAAAATAACAGTAATAAATATAATAAATAAATAAATCATAAAATTAATAAAATAATAAAGAAATAGTAAAATAAAATAATAAAATAAATCAAAATAAATATAACCCAGCAAAAAAATTAATCAGTTAGTAAGTAGTCGTACGTAAACACTTTGCAAGTACTTACTTTAACATAGTCAGAATAGGCTGTAAGACGTCTTACGGGACTTAAAATTTGCCGATTTCAGTAGTGTAAGACGTCTTACTCCGATTAAGTAGTTGTAAGTACCTACCAGAGACTTACTCTGTATAAGCCGTGGTAGGCAGATTCAAGCGTCTTACTTCGAGTAAGCAGTGGTAAGCACCCGAGTCAGCAGGGTCAACACTGGTCAACAGCGGAAAAACTACTTACCTGAACTACTTAATTTTTTTACAGGCAATACTTGTAGTATACTTGTAGCATACCATTAGTATACTTAAAATATTTTGCAGTATACTTCGAGTATACGTAAATATACTTAACTATACTAAAAGTATACTAGCACGTACTTAAATTATACGACATATACTTTTGCAACAGCGGTGGTAAGCACCCAAGTCAGCAGGGTCAACACTGGTCAACAGCGCAAAAACTACTTACCTGAACTACTTAATTTTTTTTTACTGGGAATACTTGTAGTATACTTCTAGCATATTATTAGTATACTCAAAATATTTTGCAGTATACTTCGAGTATACGTAAATATACTTAACTATACTAAAAGTATACTAGCGCGTACTTAAATTATACGACGTATACTTTTGCAACAGCAGTGGTAAGCACCCGACTCAGCAGGGTCAACACTGGTCAACAGCGGAAAAACTACTTACCTGAACTACTTAATTTTTTTTTACAGGGAATACTTGTAGTATACTTCTAGCATACTATTTATTTATTTTTTTCTCTCGGCCAAGGCTTTTCGCCTATTGCCACACAAAACATATGACAAGTGAATGTGAATAAGAAGTAATTTAACTATTTGCTAAAACGCTAAAATAGCATACTATTAGTATACTTAAAATATTCTGCAGTATTCTTCGAGTATACGTAAATATACTTAACTATACTAAAAGTATACTAGCGCGTACTTAAATTATACGACGTATACTTTGCAACAGTGGTGGTAAGCACCCGACTCAGCAAGGTCAACACTGGTCAGTGTTTCCACTTTTGCAGGGAAGTTCCCTGAAAAAGGGGGGAAATGGAGTCTGAAAAGGGAAGACGAAGAGAAGAGAGTAAAGAGGAAATCTAGACCCTGTACATTCTTGCACGGAGGGGGAAAAAGGGGAAAGATAAGGGAAGAGGGGAAAAACGGAAGATTGAAAAGTGGCAACACTGACACTGGTCAACAGCGCAAAAACTACTTACCTGAACTACTTAATTTTTGTACTGGGAAATATTATAAACTGCCTTTACTTAATCATATAACACGTTTAAATTGCTATTAAATAATAATGAAATTTTATTCGATATTTAGGTTTATACCCAGAGGAAAGTGTATTTGGCCTTACTTTACCTTTGTCCCTGAATGTATGTTACATAGCCTTCATTCAGTGTATACAGTACGTGCCTACCAACGCAGCAATGGATACCGTGTCAACCGAACACCAGGTAATATTATACAATTTTCCCTTTTTTTGCACTTTGTTGTAAGAGAAAAGCACACCTGGAAAATATCCTGAATTACACGTTTCACATAAGAACTCAAAAACTTAATAGCAGCGTTTCCTTTTTGCAGGGAAGTTCCCCGAGAAAGGGGATAATAAAGGGGGTGACCAAAGAAAAATCTGGAAGTGCAGCCTTGTATTCTAAAACGGAGGGGGAAAAGGGGAAATAAGGGAAAAGGGAAAGTGTGGTAATATACATCCTTGTATTCTACTATGCAGGGGAAAAAGGGGGAAATAAGGGAAAAGGGAAAATGTGGAAGTATACAGCCTCGTATTCAAGTACGGAGGGGTAAAAGGGGAAATCTGGAAGTATACAGCCTTCCATTCTATTAGGGAGGGGAAAATGGGAAAATAAGGGAAGAAGGGAAAGGAAAAATCTTGAAGTACAGCCTTGTATTCTAGTAAAGAGGAGAAAAAGGGGGAAAACAAGGGAAGAGAAAAAAGGGAAAAATCTTGAAGTACAGCCTTGTATTCTAGTAGGGAGGGGAAAAAGGGGGAAAAAGTAAAGAAGAGGGAAATAGGGGAAACTGAAAAAGGAAACACTGCCTAATAGTTTAAATTTATTATTTAAATATTTGAATTATATGAATAATTATACTGTAATGTATTACTATACAAAGATGTTGATTATTTAAATATTTTGAATTATATGAATAATTTTACTGTAATGTATTATTATATAAAGATGTTGAGGAACTTAACACGTATATATAGATAATGTATGTTAAATGCCTACTCCATATTAGGTCCAAACTATCATTAACTTTTATTACTAACTATTTCTTTATATGGGAATCCAAACCGTAAGAGGCTAGAAAATCAGCGTGAAAAATTTAAGGTGATAGTTTCAGGACGTGACTTGGAAGAAATACTTAAAAAGGGGTGTGGTCCCATTAGTAGAAACACGCGCTAGTCAAACGTCAGAACGACCCTCTGAATGGTGCATGATTACTATGGATTCCGCTAGATGGTAGTGTAAATTTAGCCCACTTTCACACGGCTCATACGCTTTGAATCTTGAAAGAACTAAGTCATTCAGTGTTCAACCCTTATTCAGATATTTCACTTTTAGCAACTAAAGTCAGTTCAGCTGCTATTCAGCTGGTGATTCAGAGGGAAGCTAGTGTTGAGCTACCTAGTCATTCGGTAGTCAACCGTATGACTTTACTATCGGGGTGGCTCGCTACTACTTTCAAGTGTTGTAGTAATTTATTATATTGTTCTTTATCGGTTTCTTAAGGGAAGGTGGGAAAAAGGGGAAAATTAGGGAAGAGGGAAAAGAGAAAATCTGGAAGCATACTTCCTTGTATGCTAGTATGGAGGGGAAAAGGGGAAAATAAGGGAAATGGGAAATCTGGAAGTACAGCCTTGTATCCTAGTACGGAGGGGGAAAAGGGGAAAATTAGGGAAGGGGGAAAATTAGGGAAGAGGGAAAAGGGAACTCTGGAAGTACAGGCTAGTATTCTAATTGGGAGGGGAAAAAGGGGAAACAGTTGAGTACCGAATGACTATAGGTAGCTGAACCACTAGCTGAAGAGTAGCTGAACTGATTTTAGTTGCTAAAAGTGAACCCTCTGAATAGGCGGTTCAGTACTGCATGACTTGAGTTCTTGAAAGACTCAAACGTATGAACCGTGTGAAAGTGGACCAATTTCATACTGTCATCCAGCTGAATTCATGATAATCATACACCATTCAGACAGTCATTCTGACGTTTGATTAGCGCATCTTTTTCTCTGTTGAATAATTACATATATAACGAGGACAATCTGTTTCTTTGTCCCATTTTTGCTACGTTGAATAATTGCTTGGTATCTCAGGGTATCAGAGAGTATCGCGGTAGCATTGTGTTTGCCAGATTGCTTTGTACCCTGCTGAGAAAGCGTGAAACACAGTGAATCCGTGTCCATGATGTAAACACCCAGCAGAAAATTAAGGATAGCTTCAGGACCCTAAAAATGTCCTGAAAAGGGTATTTTCACGAAGGTAATCATGGCTCTGAATACAGTGAAATTGGCCCACTTCCAGGGTGTTCAGGACCCTGACACTGGAATGCATGAATAATACCTGTTCAGGGTACTTAACACTGTCCTGAAAAAACGCTTTTCAGGATACTTGTTGGTGCCCTCAATAAAATTAACAATTCTCAAGACGATTTCTTTTACTCGTCCACGATCGGACGTGGTTCAGGATATTCAGGATATGTTAAGGATATCGTTCAGGATGTAGCCGAAATCCTTAATTTTCTGCGGGGCAAAAGTATTGTGCAACTTAATCCTATATTAATTTCTGGAACGATATCCCTAACATATCCTGAATATCCTGAACCACGTCCAATCGTGGATAAGTAAAAAAAATTGTGTTGACAATTGTGAATCTTGATTGTTGAGGGCACCATTAAGTATCCTGAAAAGCATTTTTTCAGGACGCTGTTAAGTACCCTGAACACGTATTATTCAGGCATTCCAATGTCAGGGTCCTGAACACAGTGGAAGTGGGCCAATTTCACTGCACTCAAAGAGTCCTGGTTGGCATCCTGAAAATGTCCTTTTCAGGATATTTTCAGGGTCCTGAAACTATCCTTAATTCTCTGCCGTGAATAGTGAGTATTAAATGGTGATGATAATAAATGTAGTAAATAATAATGCTATTTTTGACACTACAACTAAATTGAACTACTAATTTAAATAACCCTGTTAGACACTATTTTATATTTCAATACATTTACCTAAAATTTAATAAATTTATCTTAAATTTCAATTAAATTGTTTAAATATTTAACATTTATATTAAATTAAATCTTAACAAATATCTTAAATTTAATAAATTTATCTTAAATTTCAATTAAATTGTCTAAATATTAAACATTTATATTAAATTAAATCTTAACAAATATCTTAAATTTAATACATTTATCTTAAATTTTAATTAATTGTTTTAAATATTAAACATTTATATTAAATTAAATCTTAACAAATATCTTAAATGTAATAAATTTATCTTAAATTTCAATTAAATTGTCTAAATATTAAACATTTATATTAAATTAAATCTTAACAAATATCTTAAATTTAAAAAATTAAATTAAATTAAATTACTATTATTATAAAATATTATTTTGAAAGTTTTAAATACTACGAGAAACCATTTTATTTATGTAGTAAGTAATAATACTATTTTTGACACTACAACTAAACTGAACTACTTATTTAAATATCCATGTAAGACATTATTTCATATTTTAATACATATTTTAATAAAATTTTCACATTTCAATACATTTCAAGACATAAAATATACAATTACTTTAAATGTTATACATACATTTAATAATATATATTTTAATACATTTATCTTAAATTGTTACTATTATTATAAAATATTATTTTGAAATTTTTAAATACTACGAGAAATATTTTATGTCACGATGATAAAATGCTCTGCCCAATAGAACTATGTGCACCTTTTTGCATTATTCATGGGAAATTTTTTTTTGCACATCATATAGAATAAAATAATTAAAAATATTATTATATAAGTAAAATATACTAAGTGAAGTATTATTAATATTATATATATATTACATAAGTAAAATAATTACAAATAAAATTAAAAGTAACATTGTTTTGTTATAATACAGTCATTTATTGCAATGATAATTATTTACTTGTTATAATACATTACCCAGCAGAAAATTAAGGATAATGTCAGGACCCTGAAAATATCCTGAAAAGGACATTTTTGGAATGCCAATCAGGACTCTTGAGTGCAGTGAAATTGGCCCACTTCCAGGTTGTTCAGGGCCCTGACATTGGAATGCCTGAATAATGTGGTAATATATGTGGTAATACGTGTTCAGGGTACTTAATAGCGTCCTAAAAAAGTACTTTTCAGGATACTTAATGGTGCCCTCAATAATCAAGATTCACATTTGCTAACACAGCTTCTTTTACTCATCCACGATCGGACGTGGTTCAGGATATTCAGGATATGTTACGGATATCGTTCAGGGTGTAGCCGACATCCTTCATTTTCCGCTGGGTACAATTTATCTAATTACATTATTTGTGTTCATTATAGTAAATCACTAATTAAAGTCCTCAAAAAATTACAAAATAATTTCGGTTAAAATAAAATGTTGGATATTCATTACCAACTACTTACTATTGATAGTTAGAAATATTTTACTATACTACTATTAGCTGCTACTGAGTTATACGTTATTATATCAGTATTAAAAGTCTTGTAACTATTATAAGTTTGAAACTGAGTAGATTTTCGCAGAAGATTCAAAGTTAGTGGACAGTACAACCCCCATCCATTAAGGGACATGCGATAGAAGATGGATAGGACGGCCTGTACAGAGCAAAGTAAAAGATAAATGGTGTCCCCTGTTTGTCCAGATTAGTTTTTATACGATCCAGGACGTAGTGAAAACTTTTAGACATTTTTAATAGTAAAGCAGAACTTAAAGCGAATTTGTGATAAATTTAAAATTTATTAAATATTAATGAACGAGATCCATATACATTAGCTCGGAACATTCTAATACTATTTAATATTCAATAATGTACGGAAAATTAGTAGTAAATGACTGGTAAATCGTGAAGCTTCGTTCCACTGATAACGCTTCATTTTGTTATCCATTATCTAAGCTACCATTCATTCAAATGCAAAAATAAGAACATATTCTGAAAGCTGAGTCTTTTTTAAACTTATTCATATATATAAAACATTTAATTTTATTTGATTATTAGTCCCTTAAAACGCATTCAAAAGAAGGTGCCTTTTCGATCTCGTTTTTCTTCTGGCTGATAACGCTTCACTTTGTTTTCCATTATCTCAAGTACTATTCATTCAAATGCAAAAACAAGGACATATTCTGAAAGCTGAGTCTTTTTTAAACTTACTCATATATAAAATATTTCATTTTAATTGATTATTAGTCCTTTAAAACGCATTCAAATGAAGGTGCCTTTTCGATCTCGTTTTTTCTTCTGGCTGATAACGCTTCACTTTGTTTTCCATTATCTCAAGTACTATTCATTAAAATGTAAAAATAAGGACATATTCTGAAAGCGCAGTCTTTTTTGAACTTATTCATATATAACATATTTAATTTCATTTGATTATTAGTCCTTTAAAACGCATTCAAAAGAAGGTCTCTTTTCGATCTCATTTTTCGTTCGGCTGATAACGCTTCAATTTCTTTTCCATTATCTCAACAAGTATTCATCCGAATGCAAAAATAAGGACATATTCTGAAAGCTCAGTCTTTTCTGGACTTATTCATATATAAGATATTTAATTTCAACTGATTATTAGTCCTTTAAAACGCATTCAAAAGAAGGTCCCTTTTCGACCTTGCCTTCTAAGATTGCTATATATTATACATTCAGATTCAAAGCCTGAACACCAAACAGTGACGTGACGAATAACTTACGATTGCAAAAATTACACGAGCTGTGGTTTAGGAAGCCAAATGATGTAGAAAATAAACGATCACACAACTCATGTTGTCGTATAACCTATCCACACAAACTCGTTATCAATCAAAAGCAGATATCCAGCGAAAAAAATTAAGGATGCCGGCGACATCCTGAAGGATATCCGTAACATATCCTGAATATCCTGAACCACGTCCGATCGTGGATGAGTAAAAAAATGTGTTGAGAATTGTGAATCTTGATTATTGAGGGCACCATTAAGTATCCTGAAAAGCGTTTTTTCAGAACACTGTTAAGTACCCTGAAGATTTATTATTCAGCCATTCGAATGTCAGGGTCCTGAACAACTCGGAAGTGGGCCAGTTTCACTGCACTCAGAGTCCTGGTTGGCCTCCTGAAAATGTTCTTTTAAGGATATTTTCAGGGTCCTCAAACTATCCTTAATTTTCTGCTGGGTACCTGCGTTTGCAGAACCTGCAAGAACTTTTGAATATCAAAATATGTATTAAGTACAATGGATAATTAATTGGAAATGAACTCCAAAAACATTCCCTGTTGGGCTTTGAATATAGAGACCAAACTTTATTCTCTGGGTTTGAGTTTCACGTGGATTTACGGACCCAAAGTTACCGAGCAAAAGACCAAGCAATGCAGTCACTTCTCGCAGTAGTGAAAAAATTTTCAAACGCTTAAAAGGTTTGGTGAAATGCTGGGCCCGCATTTGGCTCCGAAGGTTTTACCTCTCCAGTCCTCGTATATCAAGAAAGTTCCAGGTCGCTATCACTTGCCTTAGACTTGGGGGTTTCGGTTGAACCTAAAGAATGGGCTGATGGCATCCTGAACACCTGCCTGAATTGTGGACGTCCCTATACAGCAACCTTCAAGCACATATCATGTTAGATTGCACAAAACTATTTTCAGCACGAGATAAAATTATTTGAATCTATTAGAATCCTAGCCCACCTAAAGAAAAAAGAAAATGTACATTTATTACTGGGGCTACTCTTGCAGAGTCAGTGTTTCCATTTTCAATTTTCCCTTCTTTCCCTCTCCCGTTATTTTCCCCTTTTTTCCCCTCCACGCTAGAATAAAAGGCCGCATTTTTAGATGTTCTCTTTTCCTCTTACGTTTTTTTCCCCTTTTTCCCCTCCATACTTGAATAAAAGGCCGCATTTCTAGATGTTCTCTTTCCGTCTTCCGTTATTTCCCCCTTTTTCCCCTCCATGCTAGAATAAAAGGCCGCATTTCTAGATGTTCTCTTTCCCTCTTCCGTTATTTTCCCCTTTTTTCCCTCCATGCTAGAATAAAAGGCCGCATTTCTAGATGTTCTCTTTTCCTCTTCCTTTATTTTCCCCTTTTTCCTCCTCCATGCTAGAACAAAAAGGCCGCATTTCTAGGTGTTCTCTTTCCCTCTTCTCTTAGTTTCCCCTTTTTCCCCCTCCATGCTAGAATAAAAGGCCGCATTTCTAGGTGTTCCCTTTCCCTCTTCTCTTAGTTTTCCCTTTTCAGACCTCATTTTCCCCTTCTTCAGGAAATTTCCTTGCACAGTGGAAACACTATGCAGAGTGCATCCCAGTCCCTTGGTTTCATGTTGGTCAAGTTTATGAATTTGTGGACGAGAAAAAATAATGAACAATACAATAAATAATATTATATACTATTCTTGTATAAATTATTACATTTTATAAAAGTATATGCGCGTAAGGCTACAGTGAACCTTGCGCGAACCGTCCATAAGAAAACCTCTGCGGCTCGACTGATCTCTTACAGAAGGTCTCAGTGACTCCAGTCATTCAGTTGTTCCATTTCTCGATCTCAGGATCCAGGTAAATATTATCGCAGAGTCCCATTGTTTCCTAATCCCGACTGAAAATCCTCACGGAGTATGTAGAATTTGGAACAGAGACTCGGGAAGATCTCAGTGAGATCTCAGAACTTTTTAGAATTTCTCACTGAGATCTCACTGAGTCTCTGTTCCAAATTCTACATACTTTGTGAGAATTTTCAGTCGGGATGGAACAGAGACTCGGGCAGATCTCAGTGAGATCTCACAACTTTTTAGAGTTTCTCACTGAGATCTCACTGAGTCTCTGTTCCAAATTCTACATACTCTGTGAGAACTTTCAGTCGGGATGGAACAGAGACTCGGGCAGATCTCAGTGAGATCTCACTGAATCTCTGTTCCAAATTCTACATACTCTGTAAGAATTTTCAGTCGGGATGGGCCGCTAGTTAGAGAGCCAGAAGCTTTCATAGACTTTTAAATTACAAGTTCGTGTATCTTTCATATTTGATTGCTGGCAGAGTAAGATGAAAGGGATCTTTTTGAAGTTTCATTGATTATTTCTATTGAGATATCTTCTCTGTTCAGTTCGAGTATATAGTTAGGAACGAAAAGAAAAAAAGTACCAAGTCCCTGTAGACTACTACCTATAATGGAAGATCATTAAAGAACACCAGCCAAAGTCAGCAGGACCATTTGAAGGGGTAAGAGTCATGCAACTTTGAAGAGGAACCTGGAAAAACACTTTGCTTTCCTCCATTAAATCCTCTAGTCCAAGGACTACCATACAACTTTCACGACTTTCCCTCTAAAACAACTATCGGTATAGACCTTATTCCAAAAAGACCTCTGTAGACCACCCGCTCTACTACGGACACTCGTGTAAATCAACTTTTTCAATTCATTGACTTGAAAATACATCTAAAAATCGCCAAAAAATCCGTAAAACAATTTGACACCAAAAAAAGTTAAAAATACTAATAAATTGATTTGATATAAGTGTCCGCTATAGTGAGGTGCACGTTTTGGAATAGTCCCTATAAGGGAACCTTATTGAACAAACTTGAGGCGCGATGTGTTTATGCATGTAATAAAAGGTTAAATCAGTGGGTATCTCCAGGATTTGACCAGATTTCTATGCTTTCAATACACTTCAATAAGATTATCACCTCTTTTCGAAAGCAAACAGAAATGCAGAACGTCTCCCGGGCAACGCTTTATCTACCTTAGCGCCGAGGCTCCGCACCAGTTATATAAACCAATAAAAACCCAAAACTCACTAAAATAAATTCAATTTTATACTAAAACTATCTTCAGTGACTGTATTATTTAATTCTATTTTTTAGAAATTTTTATTTTTAATTTTACTATTTATTTTAACCATTTTTCTCCGGTACCTTTTACTGAGACTTGCAAAAAAGAAACAGAGGGGGTTCTGAACAGAAGGTGTTATCACTGTGTTATCATCGTGTTATCAGTGTTATCACCAGTTCGATAGGTTACCTTTGAACTCTGTTATTCAATTATATTTTTTAGAAATTTTTAATTTTAATTTTACTATTTATTTTAACTATTTTTCTCCGGTACCTTTTACAGAGACTTGCAAAAGAAACAGAGGGGGCTCTGAACAGAAGGTGTTATCACTGTGTTATCATCGTGTTATCAGTGTTATCACCAGTTCGATAGATGACCTTTGAACTCTGCTATTTAATTAAATATTTTATAATTTTTATTTACAAGTTTACTATTGATTTTAACTACTTTTCTCCGGTATTTCTTACTGAGACTTGCAAAAGAAACAGAGGGGGTTCTGAACAGAAGGTGTTATCACTGTGTTATCATCGTGTTATCCGTGTTATCACCAGTTCGATAGATGACCTTTGAACTCTGTTATTCAATTCTATTTTTTAGAAATTTTTATTTTTAATTTTACTGTTTATTTTAACTATTTTTCTCCGGTACCTTTTACTGAGGCTTGCCAAAAATACACAGGGGGTTCTGAACAGAAGGTGTTATCACCGTGTTATCATCGTGTTATCAGTGTTATCACCAGTTCGATAGATCACCTTTAAACTCTGCTATTTAATTATATTTTTGTTAATTTTTATTTACAAGTTTACTATTTATTTTAACTATTTTTCTCCGGTACCTTTTTTACTGAGACTTGCAAAAAAAACAGAGGGGGTTCTGAACAGAAGGTGTTATCACCGTGTTATCATCGTGTTATCATTGTAATCACCAGTTCGATAGATGACCTTTGGACTCTGTTATTCAATTCTATTTTTTAGAAATTTTTATTTTTAATTTTACTATTTATTTTAACTATTTTTCTCCGGTACCTTTTTTACTGAGACTTGCAAAAGAAACAGATTCGGTTCTGAACAGAAGGTGTTATCACTGTGTTATCATCGTGTTATCAGTGTTGTCACCGGTTCGATACATGACCTTTAGAGTGTGCTCGAGTCCAGTGGCTGTCACAAAGTTATTAATAATAGATTTTTATTGTGTTATCGGCTTTTAATGTGCGTCCATCCGAGAGAAGCCGAAACTTCCTGAGAGGCAATCGAGCGTTATCAGCAATATGGATCATCTTTAATAAATCTTAGACAAATAAAATAATACTTTTAATATATTTACATACAGCTATTAGTATCAAATATATTAAACGTATTTTTTGTGATTTTTTAGAATAATTCAGAAGTTAATTTGCTGGCGGAGAAGATGCTGGACCAGGATAAGATCCTACGCGAACAAGAAGCTGTTTGCTGGCAATCCATTACTGAAGACATACTAAATCACACACAAGGTCAGTTTACATAGAATTAAATCATAAATTAAATTAACACATTTAATCGAATCACATTTCTGTAATTTTTAAAGCTGAATGCGAGTTTCGAAGATTTGAATTTCGCGCGCTCTCTTTTTTGGCGGGAGTTTTTTTGAATTTCAACTGTAAACTTTCTTGATTGCATTAGCATAGGTTAATACAAAAAGTTTTGGTCCCAATATGTGGTGAGAGAAGACCAGACAGAGGTATAATGCAAAACTCTGCTACCAAAGTTGAGATCCCCTATAGAGTAATCAATAGCGCGATCTGCAACAATGGGCTTATATTCCATAAAGACCGGCCCCTCTACTACGGACACACGGATAAAATAATTATATTCGTAAATTTCTTTTGAAAGTATCTGTAAAAATTGGAAAAAAAATCAGCAAAAATTTTGGCGCAAAGCAAGTCTTTCTATATTGTTAAGCTGATTTAGTACAGGTGTCCGCTATAGAGAGGCCGGCGTTAAAGGCCGCAGAAGGCCGACCCCTCTACTGCGGACACGCGGATAAATATAAAATATTTGCAAAACTTGCTTGAAAATATCTCTAAAAAACGCAAAAAAATCAGCAAACATTTTGGTGCAAAGCAAGTTTTTCTATTTTGTTAAGTTGATTTAGTACAGGTGTCCGCTATAGAGAGGCCGGCGTTTAACATATGCGCCATTGCTACTACAAATCTTCGTCTGTTCTTTGGTACCCGAGGAGATAATTATAATTCATAGCGTCATTCTCTGTGCTAATTAAATGATCTTATCTTAATCTCGAAGTTAATTTGATTAAGTTTTCTTGATTGAATGGGTATTGTTGCTTGTTGAAACCTTAGGGATTAATCACTGCCCTCGTTTCTGGGACGGGATCCTATGTTGGCCTCCGACCCTTGCTTCCAGTGAGAGATTGCTACCATGCCCTGGGTACATCGTCGGATTCAATACTCAAGTAACAACAGTCATCTTGTTGTAGCGTAATCTCTCTGTATGTGGCAGATCGATATTGTGAATTATGGTGTAGAGCCCAAAAGATGAGAGCTTAGTAGTAATACTAGTAGCAATAGTAGTAGTAGTAGTAATAGTAGTAAGAATGGGGTTAAGAGTCATAGTGGTGGTGGTGGTAGTAGTAGTAATAGTAGTAAGAATGGGGTTAAGAATGATAGTGGTGGTGGTAGTAGTAGTAAGAATGGGGTTAAGAATGATAGTGGTGGTGGTAGTAGTAGTAAGAATGGGGTTAAGAATGATAGTGGTGGTGGTGGTGGTGGTAGTAGTAGTAGCAGTAGTAGTAGTAGTAGTAAGAATGGGGTTAAGAATGATAGTGGTGGTGGTAGTAGTAGTAAGAATGGGGTTAAGAATGATAGTGGTGGTGGTGGTGGTGGTAGTAGTAGTAGCAGTAGTAGTAGTAGTAAGAATGGGGTTAAGAATGATAGTGGTGGTGGTAGTAGTAGTAAGAATGGGGTTAAGAGTCATAGTGGTGGTGGTGGTAGTAAGTAGTAGTAGTAGTAGCAATGTGGTTAACAGTGATAGTATGGCAGTAGTAGTAATAACTGTGGCAGTATTGGCTGTAGTAGTACCTGTAGTAGTAGTAGTAGTAGATGTAATAGTAGTAATCGTGCTAGTACCTATAGTAGCAGTATAAGTAGTAGTAGTAGTAGTGGTAGTAGTAGTACATGTGCCACCTGCGCTAAGAGCCTGAATAGTAGGGTATAGTGCAAGCAGGTGTGGCTGGAATGATGGAAAAGTAGTAGTAGCGGCTGTAGTCGTATCAGTTATTGTAACTGTAGTATTGGTAGTAGTAATTGTAGTAGTAGTAATAACAGCAGGATCAGTTGCCGTAGTAGTAGTAGTAGTAATGATAATAATAATAGTATAACAGTAGTATAGTAGCAATAGTTGAAAGTACTCATAGTAGTAGTAGTGGTGGTGGCAGTAGTAGCCTTAGTAGCTGTAGTACCATTACTAATGACGACTACTCCTCCTCCTCCTCCTACCACTACTACTACTACTACTACTATTACTACTACTACTACTACTACTATTACTACTACTACTACTACTACTACTACTACTACTATTACTACTACTACTACTACTACTATTACTACTAACTACTACTACTACTACTACTATTACTACTACTACTACCACTACTACTATTACTACTACTACTACCACTACTACCACTACACTATACTACTACTACTACTACTACTACTACTACTATTACTACCACTACTACTACTACTACTACTACTACTACATACTACTACTACTACTACTACTACTACTACTACCACTACTACTACTACTACTACTACTACTACTACCACTACCAATACTACTACTACTACTACTACCACTACTACACTACCAATACTACTACTACTACTACCACTACTACTATTACTACCACTACTACTACTACTACACTACTACTACTACTACTACTTACTACTACTACTACCACCATCTTCATTATTCTCAGGGTTCAGCATCTCGTCAGTGCACTGACGACGGTACGTGGTTCTTCAGCGAACAAGTCAACCGTACGTGGAGCAACTACACCCTGTGCATCGCCGACTCTTACGATATCGACAAGAACATCACACTGATCGAAGTAAACTATCGATTATCAACTACTATCGATTCTTTCCATTTCTTCGATAAAAACATTAAAAAATCCAAAAATTTTTAGAGTTTTTGACAATTTTGTTGAAAATTCCTGAAATTTAATAATTGCTAGGATAATAACAATAATCGAAGTAAACTATCGATATTATCAACTACTATCGATTCTTTCCATTTCTTCGATAAAAACATTAAAAAATCCAAAAATTTTTAGAGTTTTTGACAATTTTGTTGAAAATTCCTGAAATTTAATAATTTCTAGGATAATAACAATAATCGAAGTAAACTATCGATATTATCAACTACTATCGATTCTGCTACTATACAACTTAATCGAATAACAAAATAGTCCAGAAAATAATCTGAAATGTTAGAGAATTTATTTTAACAATTAATAACAATATTATAAAATAATTCATTAACTTAATTGAATTAATTATTTTCTCCAGCAATGGATTCCAGTGATAAAACGTATTTCGCAAACTGGATACGCAGTTTCACTAGTCACACTGCTACTTGCGTTCTTCATATTAGCAACATTCAAGTAAGTAGTTAATGTTAACTCAGTTTTTTAATCCCAAAACTAATATACAAAGTTTCTTTCTTCACTCGGTCTGCTAACTTTTGGCTGAACTTTGCTAAACACGTGCTAAGCTAAACAAGAAACTAAAAGTGGCTAACTTTTTTTTTTTTGCTAAGTGAAAACAAGTTTTCTCTTTTGTGTTGTAACTTAAACGCCGACAAAGGTTTGTGAACAAAAAGTGCATTAGCTTCAATGTTTGACTTAAGCGGGCAAGAAAAATAGTCGTGTGTTTAGTTGCTGCTACTGAGTTGTGCTAGGTTATGCTTATACTAATATTGATCTTAAGAAGCTCTGGAGGATCAGGTTTAGTTTCTTTTGTTATGGCTAAGTCTTATGTTACAAAGTTAGTCGAGTGCTAAGTAACGTAAGTAAATAAGAAAGTTAGTTAGAGCTAGTTAGCTAGTTCGTAGGTTAGCTAGTCCTTCCAATTCCTGGTTAGCTTGCTGTTAGCTATTTAGACAGCTAGTAAGCTAGTTAGTTAGCTAGCTAATAGTACTTTGAAGCTCTGGAGGATCAGGTTTAGTTTCTTTTGTTATGGCTAAGACTTATGTTACAAAGTTAGTCGAGTGCTAAGTAACGTAAGTAAATAAGAAAGTTAGTTAGAGCTAGTTAGCTAGTTCGTAGATTAGCCAGTCTTTTTGCTTCCTGGTTAGCTTGCTGTTAGCTATTTAGACAGCTAGTAAGCTAGCTAGTTAGCTAGTTAATAGTCCTCTGAAGCTCTGGAGAGTCAGGTTTAGTTTCTTTTGTTATGGGTCAGTTACTAAGTTAGTCGAGTACTAAGTAACGTAAGTAAATAAGAAAGTTAGTTAAAGCTAGTTAGCTAGTTAGTAAGTTAGCTAGTCTTTCCGATTCCTGGTTAGCTTGCTGTTAGCTATTTAGACAGCTAGTAAGTTAGTTAGTTTACTAAGCTAGTAGTCCTTTGAATTACTAATGGTTCATTTACTAACTTACTTACGATTTGTCTGCCTTAAACTAGTTCCAAACTAGTTAGACAGAACACTGTTTTACTGCGTACATTTACTATTTCCTAGCTAGTTACTAACTAACACAATAACACAAAACAAATAGTTAATGCGTTTTCACATCCGATAGGAAATGAAAAGGCAAAAAAATTGGACGGGGAGAAAGAAACTTGTTTCTGTACAGAGAGAAAATCAATTGACAGTCAATTGACGAACAAAATCAATTGACGCAACTCGTAACCCAATGGCAGAATCCTTCAACAAGTTAATAGTAATAGTTACTAGTAAAAGTAGCTATAGTAGAAACAGTAGCAATAGTAGTAGTTATAGTAGTAGTAGTAGTAGTAAAAGTAGTAGGATGAGTAGTAGTTGGAGGAGGAAGAGGAGTAGTAGAAGGAGTAGAAGGAGTAGAAGGAGGAGGGATAGTAGTAGTAGTAATAGTATTAGGAGTAGTAGTAGTAGTAGTAGAAATAGTAGCTATGGTAGTAGTAGTAATAGCAGTAGGATGAGTAGTAGTATGAGGAGGAGGAGTAGTAGTAGTAGTACCCATAGTAGTAGCCATAGTAGTAGTAAGCAATAGTAGTAGTAGTAATGGTAGTAGTAGTTATAGTTGTAGTAGAAGTAGTAGTATTCCCATTCTAAACTTCATCCCTAAAGCTCAAAGATTATTCAGTAGTCTATACTTTCTAGTTATCTTTGCATTCTAAACGAATTTGGTCTATCTATAACATTTCATGCATTATATATGAAATATATATATATATCATATATATTTATAATAATTTTGTGTGTGTTTGTGTATAGGAAACTGCGTTGCCCGCGCAATACGCTGCACATCCATTTATTCGTGTCTTTCATGATGCGAGCCTTTATGGCCCTCCTCAAGGATAACCTCTTCGTCGACGGCGTCGGCATCGTTCCCGACCACGGACAAGTCAACACCACCGAAATATTTTATCACCACAGCAATGTAACGTAGTACCTCGTAAACACACTATCACCTAGTCAGCTGTTTCCTATAGGGCCTATTCCAAACGTGAACCTCACTATAGCGGATACTTATATCAAATCAATTTGTAAATATTTTTAATTATTCTTGGTGTCGAACTGTTTCTCAGATTTTTTGGCCTTTTTTAGACGTATTTTCAAGTCGATGAATTGAAAAAGTGAATTTAGACGAGTGTCCGTAGTAGAGGGGGTGGTCTACAGAGGGCTTTTTGGAATAAGGTCTATAGCGCTTATTCCAAAAAAGACTCTTTTATACTGCGGACGAACGTATAAAATATATATTTCTATAGGAAAATTTCACTCGAAATTCTTTCTAAAAATCACAGAAAATTCAGGTATCATTTTGGTATCAAAAAAGTTTCCAAATTCTTTTTAACTGATTTAATAATGGTGTCCGCTATAGAGAGGCGCAGAAAGGCCATTGAAGGTTAACCTCTATACTACGGACACGCGTATTAAATATTATTTTTGCCAGATATCACTTGAAAATATTTCTAAAAATCACAGAAAAATTCAGGGAACTTTTTGGTATAAATAGAGTTTCCAAATTCTTTTTAACTGATTTAATAATGGTGTCCGCTATAGAGAGGCGCAGAAAGGCCATTGAAGATCAACCTCCGTACTGCGGACACGCGTATAAAATACTACTTTTGCCAAATCTCGCTTGAAAATTTTCGCAAAAATCGCAGAAAAATTCAGGAACCATTTCAGTGCAAAGAAAGGTGTAAAATTCCTTCTAGTTGATTTAATACAGGTGTCCGCTATAGAGAGGCAAGCGTTTGGAATACGCCCTGTACTGAAATATATTCTTCTTTTAGTATTATAATAATTATTATTATATCACTGCTACTCATTTATTAGTCTTTATTATTATTGCTATTTATTAATATTACTACATTTATTAATTATTGTAAAAATAAATAATTTACACTAATTTATTTAATAATAATAATTAGATATATTAATAATATTATTAATTGAGTTTATTATTAACTTTTTTTTTACTATTTCGGGTTACCTTTGATAGTGGCAGTGCAAATTGGTGACGAGTTTATGGCAGTACTTCATTATGGCTAATTACTCGTGGATTCTTATGGAAGGGCTTTATTTGCATAATTTGATCTTCTTGGCCCTGTTCACGGATAGCAGTGCCATTACTACTTACATCGTCCTCGGATGGGGTATAGTACGCTCTTAATTAAAAACTATACTGTAGGACTGCGAATTTGACTATTACTACTTCTAGCGCTATAGTCGGTATGAGCTGTCTTACTATTACTGTCAGTCTTATTAGCATTTGTTAGCTGCCTAGTAGTATTGTTGCAGTAACTGTGATTAAGACTACTAGCACGTCAATAGTTAGCTAGTAGTATTCTTGCAACGACTGTGAGTAGTACTACTACTACCAGTAGCACTAGTCGTTTAGTAGTCTTAGTAAGTTGTAGTAGTATTTTGGTGTGGCTATGACTATTTTACTACTTGTTCTGGCACTAGTCGTTCCAAGTATTAGGAGTATGAGTAGTAGTAATAGTAGCAGTTAGCTAGTAGTGTTGTTACAATGACTATGACTATTACTACTACTAGTTTTACTACCAGTCCGTACAAGTATATTTCTGTTAGTTCATTGTTAGTGATTGCTACTAGTGCTACTTTTCACTACTAGTAGTAATAACTAGGACGAGTACAGTGCTAGTACAGCTAAGGTGTTACTGCTGCTATTTTTCGTATGCTATATTATTCAGGTAATATTGTAACAGTATTACTAATATTATTGCTATAAGTACTATTGTATGGACTATTACTACTACTGCTACTGAAGCTGATACTACTTTCCTCATTCTTCCACTTACCACTCGTCCTCCTCCTGCTACTCCTCCTCCTGCTACTACTACTACTACTACTACTACTACTACTACTACTACTACTAGTACTCCTTCTCCTCTTCCTGCTACTCTTTCTTCTTCTTCTACTACTACTACTGCTCCTATTGCTGCTGCTGCTGCTACTACACTGCTACTGTCTACTCACATTAAACTTACACTTCCAATTAAAGGTCTGCCCCTGATTTTCGTTCTACCCTGGGTAGTGCTGCGTGCCGTAATGGACGATCTATTATGCTGGACGACAAACGATAATGGTTACATCTTCTGGCTCATTCGTGGACCCATTACTATCTCCATTATCGTACACACCAAACCCACATTTTTTCAAACTACCCAGCAACACTATAAACTACTCTTACTACTTAGGTGAACTTTGTATTCTTCGTTCATATAACCTGGGTACTTCTACTGAAACTACGATCGTCTGTATCAGCAGAAACACGAAAGTACAGGTACAGGTAAGCTTTGTATCTTGACTAGGTTTGCAGATACAATAGACTCCCGATAGAAAAATGATGCGCTAGCCATACGTCTGAATGACCCTCTGAATGGTGCATGACTATCATAGATTCAGCTTGATGATAGTGTGACACTGGCCCAATTTCACACGGTTCGTACGCTTGAATTCTTAAAGAACTAAGTCGTGCAGTGTTCAACCCCATATTCAGAGAGTTTGAGTAACTAAAGTGAGTTCAGCTACTATTCAGCTAGTGATTCAGAGGTAAGCTAGTGTTCAGCTACCTAGACATTCGGTACTCAACCGTATGACTTTGTTATCGGGTATCAATTTCATCCTTAAGTCTTTGCATTGATTATAAGTCTTAATGGATCTTGGTCTTAATCGATAATTGATGTAGGAAGTGGGCCAGATCCACTTTGGTGTTAGTTCCACTCTTCGGTGTCCATTACACAGTGTTCGGTGCCATGCAAGGGGCAATTGGTGTTAACGAAACCGTCGAAGTAGTTTGGCTGTTCTGCGATCAGCTGTTCGCTTGTTTTCAGGTGATTTAGAAAGTTCTAGTAAATTTTAGAACAGTGAAAAACTGTAGTTGTTTTTAGGGTTTCTTCGTTGCGGTTTTGTATTGTCTGCTGAACGGTGAAGTCAGGGGCGAAATCGCACGTCGCTGGAAGCGTTGGCGCCTGAGTAAAAACGGCTCGCCCCGGTCGCACCACAACAGCGTTACGGTTCAGTCGAGGCTCAACACCAGCAGGGGCCGAACTTCCTTCCAGTCGTTTGTCTCGGCATCTGAACGCAGGGGCGAGAACGGGAAACAGTCACTAACGCCCTCACCGGCGGGGCGAAGTACTAATCTCGCCCCGGGCTATCCAAGCAACAAAGGAAGCACAAAGAATTCGCGCGCGAAACTTGAAAAAGTAAATTTAAATATTTCTAATCTGGTTATCGTTAAAGTCTATGTGATTTGTGTAATAGATTGCTAGCGAGAGTGAAGATCTGGGTACGACGAAAACTAATAATGAGATGAAGACTTACGAAATGGTAGTAGTCAGCACTGCGGACTTCAAGATGGCGGACGAAGCAGATGACCAAGCAACACAGAGAAGTGAACTATAGTTTTTTTACTAATTTTGTCTAATATTTTGAATTGTAATCATTGATGTATTTTGCTCGTAACAGATTTTATGAGATTTTTTAAACGAGACTTTTATGCCAAAGATAACATATTTAGTGTTGGCGAAAAATATAACAATTGTAAATAATACAATACGTAAGTTTGTTGAACCTTGATTACCAAAGTGCAGATTTTGTATTCAAATTTAATACTGATAATTTACATAAATGATAGCTGTAACACTTGATTAAATTAAAATTAATCATAAAAAATAATATTTATCACTTCTTAGTTTTTCTAGCAATTCACCAAAATAAACTAAAATTAATTAACTTTAATTTTTTATAAAATCAGTACATTAAATGAAAATAAATAAACAAACGGAACAGTAGATCCTTACACGTAATTCACTTAGTTGCTTAAACGGCCGATAGATGGCGTTGAATCGTAAATCCAATTCATTCAGCAACACAACACACAGTCCTGTAAGTAATAACACAAATAATGCGAAAACAAATATAACTACAGATTTCTTAGTAATAAGAAAGTCTATGTCCTCCAATAAATAATTTTTGTTTATAGTGGCAAAACACAGCAATTAATAAACCGTACAGAAACAGAACAGTTAGCTCAGCTGAAGCTGTACTCGACTGAAACTAGCGCTGATTCAGCATCTTGTCTTCGTTATATTTTAACCTAAACTTGGAAATTTAAACACTGGACTTGTTACTTTACCCAACAAACAAGTCTGTTCAATGCTTCTGATCTACAAGTAAATTAAACTACAACTATGGATGCTTCGCCTGAATAAATATAGCTGAATGAATCAGTGATCAAATATAAATCAAACTTAAAAAGAAAATATTTTCTCTGAATCCTCTTTTGAATCTCTTGGGTCTACAGCTGAACTTTGACCCGTGATTTATTGACCTTTGACCCTTGACCTTTGACCTTTTATACAACTAGTATAAAAGCACAAAACTTGGAAAGAAATCGAGTTATTCTTCCGGAATAGCTGCCACCATGAAGTAAGTAAAACTGTTCAAGTTTCTAATAAAATCTTTTGGAAAATTTTTAAATAAATTATTAAATAAATATCCAATAATTATGATTTACTTAAAATAAAATATTTAAATATTTTATCTAGATTTTATACGTTTGTCGCGTTACTCAGCGTTCTGCTTACGTCTAGCAGAGCACAGCATAGGCCACAGGTATTATTATTATTATTATTATTTGCTTAAATTATCTTATTATTAATTTTACTTATTATTAACTTATAGTTGATGTCGGAAGCTTTAATAGAAGGCATAGGTGCATTCAGGGGTCGCATAAACGGTCGCATCTTCTTCACGCAGCGCGATTGCAGTTCTCCCGTCCACATCAACGGCATCGTTCAGGGGCTGCCTCCGGGTCTTCACGGCTTCCACGTTCACGAGAAGCAGGGACACGCCCCGCATCACGGCGCCACCATCGTCGGCATGCATCTCAACCCGTTCAAGGTAAAACAAGCGACACTAGCGCCACTCGGTGTGATGCGGCAGAAGTGAGAAGCTCTTACAAAAGTCGCCATCTTAAGGCTTAACCTGCCATTCTCTCACTGTCGACTTTTGCTTTAGCATTCATGAGTAAATACGACTAGCGCCACTCAGTTAATGCGGCAGAAGTGAGAAGCTCTTATAAAAGTCGCCATCTTAAGGCTTAACCTCCCGTTCTCTCACTGTCCTGTATAGCTCTTGTGTGTGGACTTTTGCTTTAGCATTCATGAGTAAATACGACTAGCGCCACTCAGTGCGATGCGGCAGAAGTGAGAAGCTCTTACAAAAGTCGCCATCTTAAGGCTTAACCTTTCATTCTCTCACTGTTCTGTATAGCTCTTCTGTGTAGACTTTTGCTTTTGCATTTATGAGTAAATACGACTAGCGCCACTCAGTTAATGCGGCAGAAGTGAGAAGCTCTTACAAAAGTCGCCATTTTAAGGCTTAACCTCCCGTTCTCTCACTGTTCTGTATAGCTCTTGTGTGTGGACTTTTGCTTTTGCATTTTATGAGTAAATATGACTAGCGCCACTCAGTTAATGCGGAAGAAGTGAGAAGCTCTTACAAAAGTCGCCATCTTTAAGGCTTAACCTTCCATTCTCTCACTGTTCTGTATAGCTCTTGTGTGTGGACTTTTGCTTTTGCATTTATAACTAAATATGGCTGCCAATTGTATTTTTCTATTAATTTAAGTGTTTTTTCTTTTGTGTGTGTGTGTTGATAGAATGTGCACGGAGCTTTGGAGGACAAGAACCGCCATGTTGGTGACTGGGGAAACGTGTTATCGCAAGCGGCCAGACCTTTTCCTACTGCGTATATCAGTAAAATCGATCCTGTGACGACACTTTGTGAAGGTCCACGTGGAATTAATCATCACGCTGTAATGATTCACAAAAATGAAGACGATCTCGGAAGAGGTGCTAACTTTGAAAGTCTTGTTACCGGTAATGCCGGACCTCCGATCGCTACTGGATTCGTAAGACCCAGGACTGCGTAAGAATCAGCCGGAGAAAAAGGAAATTTTTTAATTATGATTAATTAATGATCCCTATTTAATTACGGTAATTTGGGATTGATTTTAATTTTTTTGCTGTTAAAGTAAAAGATGAATACAGAATTTTAATATCAGGGATTATACTATTTTATTTGTACTAATTATTTCAGATAATATATAATTTTTGTATGCTGTCAACCAAGTTTCAGTTTTCAGTTTCCCCTTTTCCCCCTTCCTTCAAGAATATCAATTTCCCCTTTTCCCCCTCTCAGCTGAAATATAAAGCTGTATTTCTGATTTCACCTTTCCCTTCAATTTCGGTCTGTTCGTATTTTCCCCTTTCTTCACCTCCGTGTTAGAATGTAAAGCTTTATTAGTAAATTCCCTTTTTCCCTTAATTTCCCCTTTTTAGGGAACTTCCCTGCAAAGTAAGAGAACTGCTGCCACCTACCGTCTAAAACTCAAACTAATTTCACTCTGTTACGTGCAGAAGGAAATTGTGTTTCTAGATCTACACAGAAATTAATCTAAAAATTTGCTTTAATTTTGAACTGGGAAACAACGCAGCTGAATTACTGAAATAAATAGTCAATAAAAGATTGCGAAAAATGGCCGCCCTCAGAAGGAAACTTCCTTTACACAATATTTTCAACCAGAATAAAAGCAAGATTTTCTATAACAGCCATAGAACTTCATACGTAGTCCTGTAAGCATTATAACATAACAAAATTCCTCTCCCTGATAAACGAACTCAAATATTTTTAACAGACTACCTGAAGTTCCCGCAGACAGTTCGGAAACGAATCCCGTTTTGCGAGTGAAAGACGTTCCCGATTTCACAAAAATCACTGCTGAGCACTGCTTTAACGCAGTCACAAAACTAGCATTTGAACACGATTCTGGCTTATGGAATCTCGAACGAGAATTATCAAGTTATAATTTAATCAAACCTTAAGTAATGTCAACTAATATATTTTGTCGTTTTAGCGCCCGGAGTCAAAATGACGTTTGATAACGTCATGGAGCCGCTCGAAAAATTAGGAGCTTCTCTAGACGCAGCGTGGGGTGTAGGAAAAGCACTATATGTTACAAATAATAAGATTTTGTCGCCTGAAACTTATCACAAAATTCACGACCGAGCCAGAAAAGCCAGATCGGCTAAATTCCAGAGCAAAACTATCTACAATGCCTGCAAAGTACATTTTATCGTTATATATTCTATATATGTTTTAAGATTATTAGTAACAATGAAATTTGAATTTGCTAGACTGTCGCGAGTAGTGAAGAAAAGCTAAACGAGCCGCAGAAACGGCTACTTCAGAAGTACATTCTTGAGGGCAGACTGAACGGCTGCGATTTGAGCGAGTCTTCGTTCTCGCACTACAAAGTCGTGCTGCACAAACTCGACGAAGAAAAGCGGAAATTTGCGCAGAAAGTCCAAGTCGCTTCCGGCCGCTTCAGTCATGTCGTTATGGACCCTAACATAGTTCGAGACTTCCCATCAGATCTTCTACGAGCTACGTCTCTCGATAAGTAAACGGCAGACGCAAGTGTCGTTATTATTTATTATATCATATTATGTGTGTTTATTATTATTTATATATTATTATGTTGTCCACATAGACATTTTTTATTTATTATGATATTGAAACATAAAGTTAAAATAAGTAGACTGTAACAGTGCCTCCACATGCAGGGAAATTCCCTGAAGAGGGGAATTAAGGAAAAGGGAGAATGCAGGGAAAAATAAAATTTAAAAGCATATCTTTATATTCCAGCTCCGAGGGGGGAAAAAAGAGGGAAAAATGAAGGGAAAAGTAACATTTAGAAATGTAGCTCATGTTCTAGCACGGAGGGGAAATAAGAGAAGCGGTAAGGGGAAAAGGGGTATTGATTTCGTTAAGTGAAGGGGAAGAAAAGGGGAAAGAGCTCTTTTCAAGGAAAATTTTTATGTTGTTTTAGGTCAGCACCTAGTAGAGGTCCCTGGAAAATCACACTGGAGCCTCACATATACAACCCGTTCATGCAACACTGTCCGGACAGTATACTGCGCTGGAATACGTGGAAAGCTAACAGATCCTTGTGTTCCAACGTGCAGGACAAGGAGGTGAGGAACAGCGTTTTGCTGGAGGAGATACGCAGTTATCGTCAGGACCAAGCGAAACTTTTGGGCTACCGCAGCTTTGCGCAGATGAGTATGGAAACGAAAATGGCGGGAAGTGTGGAGACTGTCAAGAAGATGATTGACGGATTGGTGGATAAAGGTAATTAGTGTGAAAGTGCCAAACGCCATCTAGCGGGGAGAAGTTGGAATTAAATTTGAAATTCATGGTTAAATAATATAGTGATGATTAATAGTCAATAAGAATAATGAAGACGAGTAATATTATTAGTGCTGATTAATAATGTAATAAAATTTTAATTATTTTGTAATTTATAATATTATAACAGTTGTCAAGAATAGTATGATTTCTGTCAAACAATAATGTAATAAATAGTAAGAATAATTAACAAATTTTAAATAATAATTCTGACGTATTATATTTAATTTTAATTAATAATAATTGACTAATATTATTTTTCGTGATTCTAGCTTTTCCAGCGCAGGAGAAGGAAATTTCTTCGCTCCAGGAATTTGCAGAATCACGGGGATTCACTGGAAACTCGAATTGTGGGACTTACCCTACTGGAGAAGGAAGCAACGCTATTCTCTCAATAGGTAATTCGTGATAAAAAATAATAATAATAAAAATAATCGGCAATTTTTAAATGCAAGTTGAACATTTTCTAAAATTTAATAAATTAATTAATTAAATATAGTATAAAGGATTAATTTACAAATAAATACAACCTAATTGTTTAATCAAAAATTAAATAACAGTTCAACTTAAAATGTAATAATACAGAATTCAAGTAAAAATTAAACTTAATTATTCCATCACTTAATTCATTTAATTTAAGACACGATGGACTTTCATAAATAAAATAAAATATAAAAATAATGGAACAGTAATGAAGTATAGATATATACATGATCAAAAAATAACAATTAAACCAATTTTTGTAATTCCAAATCTTTTTATTTTAAGCACAGTTACGAGGAAGGCGAGTGATTAAAAGCAGTTGAATCATTTGTCCAGTGCTTCCACTTTTTTCCCTTTTTTCCCCTCCGTGCTATTGAGTAAAGCTACATTTGTAAATTCACTTTTCCCTCCACTTTCCCCTTTCCCTCTTTCCCATTTTCCTTATTTGAAGGAATTTCCCTGCAAAGTGGAAGCACTGCATTTGTCATTAATACTCACCGAAATAGTTAGAATAATGTGGTTTATTATTGATTGATTATTTATTTATTTGTGTATTTTCCGGCCTTCAGGGCCGCGACAGAAAAGTAGAAGTCAGTCTTTTTGTGCCCACAGTATAACAAATTTGTTGAGCAGGAAACCTAGTGCCTTGGGTGCATTTTTGGTTGGGCGTTCTAGTAAATGGAAGACACTGTCTGGCTTGAGAAGGTGGGAATGGGTCTTGATGAATCCTGGGCGGAATGGACCCTTGCCAAAATGGATCTCCCAAAATGGACCCTTCACTGTCTGCTGTAGCAAAAGTTACTATACCTTACCCTACCTAACCTAACTTGATTTCGGCCTCAGTCCGAGCCCTACCATCCCCACCTCAGCCCTCCAATGGATCTTCCGTAGGCCTACTCGATTCGCAGGGACTAGCCTACTTTTTACATCCCCAGTGATATTTTTCTCAGGGTCCATTTTGGCGAGGGTCCATTTCTTCCAGAGACCGTTTTGATAATGTGCTTTTAAAACTCCACTAAAATTTAGACTTAATTATTAATCAACGTAATTTACTTGATTTTTTAAACATTAAAAAACAATTATATCAATTTTTATAATAATAAATTGTTTTCTAAACTGAATTACAGTCTAAAACGTGACTAAATAATCTTATCAATAATTGGTACATTATATTTCTAATTAATTAAATTTATCTTAAACATAGTCACGAGGAAGGCGAGTCATTAAAAGCAGTTAAATTATTCGTCATTAATACTCACCAAAATAGTTATAGAAGATAGTGTATAGAATATTTCAGAACTAAATATCCACTTAAAATTAAACCTAATTATTACTTAATTTTTAGAATTAATTCCAATATTTTAGAATAATAATTAGAATTAAATCTTAATATTTTAGAATTAATATTAATATTAATAACTATTAATAATTAGTTTACTTAATTTTTGGACACAATTAAATCAATTATTTGTAATGGTAAATCTTTTTCTAAGCGCAATTACACTTTAAAAACATGATTAATTATTTTTTTAAGAAATACTTAATACATTATTTATTTATTTATTTTACCGGCCTTCAGGACCGCGACATGAAGAAAGATACGTTTAAGCTCTCGTCCACAAATTCATAAACTTGACCAACATGAAACCAAGGGACTGGGGTGCATTCTGCATGGTGTTTCCACTTTGCAAGGAAATTTCCTGAAGAAGGGGAAAATGAAGTCTGTAAAGGGAAAACTAAGAGAAGAGGGAAAGAGAACATCTAGAAATGCGGCCATTATTCAAGCATGGAGGGGGAAAAAGGGAAAACAAACGTAAGAGGGAAAGAAGGGGAAATTGAAAGTGGAAACACTAACTCTTCAAGAGTAGCCCCAGTAATAAATGTACATTTTCTTTTTTCTTGACGTGGGCAGGGATTCTAATAGATTTAATTAATTTTTCTCGTGCTGAAAATAGTTTTGTGCAATCTAACATGATATGTGCTTGGAGGTTGCTGTATAGGGACGTCCGCAATAATACATTATATTTTACAATTATTGAATAATTTTTAATCACAGTTATGAGGAAGGCGAGTTGAGAGAATATTTCCCAGTTCCCCGAGTGATTTCCGGATTATTCTCGCTCATCGAGGAACTTTTCGGGGTCAAAATGGTGCAGGAAGACTCTGACCTTTGCTGGCATCCCGACGTCCAACTCTATTCGCTACGAGATGATGCGGGAAACGTCCTGGGTCATCTCTATCTCGACCTCTACATGAGACCCGGTAAAACTTATTATTATTATTATTATTAGTAGTTGTAGTAGTTGTAGTAGTAGTAGAAGTAGTAGTAGTGTAGTAGTGATATCATTATTATTATTGTTATTATTGTTATTACTATTTTTACTATTATTATTATAGTACCGACGTTAAGAACAATCTGTCGTATACGTGGACATTCGTTGAAACCTCCACCTATTAATAAAGGCTGTCCACGTATTCGACAGATTACGTTTAACACCGCGATTGCATCATCAAATGTAATATTGATACTAAGCAAATTGAATCTGTCGTATAAGTAGACAGCCATTGAAACCTCCACCCGTTAATGAAGGCTGTCCACGTATTCGACAGATTACGTTTAACACCACGATCATATCATCAAATGCAATATTACCCTTTCAACATTACACTATTACACTATTACATTATTACACCATTCAAGTTGAATCCGTCGTATACGTGGACAGTCATTGAAACTCCACCCATTAATGAAGGCTGTCTACGCATTCGTCAGATTATATCTACTGCCAGAATTGGATACTGTATATTACAGTAAGAACAATCTGTCGTATCCGTGGACACCAATTGAAAGCTGCACCTAAAAGTAAAACCTGTGCACGTAATCGACAGTTTATGGCTACTACTACCACCACATATATATATATATATATATTATAATATAGATCATATATCATTTCATAGGTGAAAAGTTCATGTCTCGAGAAGCTTCGTCCTGGATGATCGGCATCCGCGGCAGGTCAGAGGTCACGGGTCACCTACCCTTTGCGGCTGTGGTGCTGAACCTGGCCCCGCCCATTCACCGAATCCCCGCCCTCTTGTCGCTGGACGACGTTCATTTGCTGTTCGGCAAGGTGGGTCACGCCCTGCAGAACCTGCTCACCCAATCGCCGTACTTGGAAATTGCCGGACTGACCAATCTGGAGTGGGACGCTGTGCAAGTCTCGTCGAACTTCTTGCAGCACTGGTAATAGTAATAATAATAATAATAATAATAATAATAATAATAATTGAAGTAACAGACAAAAGTAATACATGTTCAATTAACCAGTTAAATAATACTAATTATTATAGAAGTAAATGAAATAAGTTTTAATTATTCAGGTTGTTAACTCTATTCATCAATACGTATTAGAATAATTTTATTACTATTAATAGTGAGCAGGCACACTGTGCCGTAGTGGGGTTCATGTTTATTTAGTACTTTTCTTTTTACGATTATCGATATCGAGCAGGTATACTGGGCCGTAGTGGGGTTCATGTAAATTGTTACCGACATCATTTTTACGATTATTGATATCGGGCAGGTACACTGGGCCGTAGTGGGCTTCATGCGTATTTTTATTATTATTACTATTACTACTACTACTCACTATTATTATTATTCGTCTATTTATTCTATTCTTTTCGGTTATTTTACTGTTAATTAATATTCATTAATATTATTTATTGTTTTCTAGGATTTATGACTGGCACACAATGCAGAAAATCAGTGGACACTTTGAAAGCGGACATTCGTTACCCAAAGAAATGTTCGAGCAAATCTCTCGTGCCAGTTCGCACATGGCAGCGACCGACCTGTGTCAAACGCTCTACTCGTCAGCCCTCGACCTCGAACTCTACGACTCGTAATGTCAAATTAAGAAATCGAGATACCAAAAATGAATATTACTATATAGATATAAAAATACAGACATGTAATATAATAAAAATACTATAAGTTTATGATTTTTTTAAAATTTTTTCAGGAAGGATTTCTGGCTGGATATTATTCGCAACCTGTGGCCGAAGTTCTATCAGTTCCCGCTCGACAGAAATGACGCTCACCCTTGCTCGTTCACTGAAATAGTCAGCGGAGACTGGCCTGCTGCTTACTATGCTAACTTCTGGTCGAAACTAGTTGCTGCTGACGCTTTTTCCGCTTTCCAGGAAGCTGGATTGGAAGTAATTACAAAACATGCGCAGTTATAACGATGACTTTATTCTGTATATTGTTTAACCAGGACCGTACTGCGATAAAAACTATCGGCCAGAGATTCAGGACTACGATCCTGGCTAACGGAGGAAGCTGCCATTCCAGCGAGAGCTTCAGGCGATTCAGGGGCAGGGACCCTGTCCCCGACGCCTTGTTGGCAAGTCTGGGGCTGAGGAAACCTATTCAGCGAGCCCTACACTAAGATTTAAGACTCACTGATAACTTTTTGAGCTGTTAAGCAATTTTTTAAAAAATTAAGTGAAGTTGTCTTTTGACAAGTAGACAAGTGTATATAAAATGAATAAAACAAGTGGTTGGAAATTTGGCGCGCTTTATTTGTAGTTTTGAACAGTGCCATCTAGCGGCGAAATTATAAACGAGATGTTCAAATTTCAGTTAATTAGTAATCTATCAACGTTAATTTATTCACAAATTACTATATACAAGTATCTCAAATAATAAATAAAATAACTATCAAAGTAATGAAGGTATATTAGTTGAGATTATATTTTTTTAATGGCTGACATGTTGCAAGTTAGAGAAATTACAACAATGTATTTATTGTCGAACTGGGAAAACAGTGAGGAATTATTTCAGTATATCTAATCGCCTTTACAGTGGAATACGAAAGAATTATATTTTTCCTTTCGAAGTTTCTCTTGTTTTCTGGTTGAGGGGACTGGTATCCTGGCCTTAGGGCATCGGCCGCTTTCCCCTCTCTCACGTATCCACAGCCGAACAGGCGTCATTCTTTACCCCACTACAGCCCAGTACCACCCAGCCTCCTTCACTGGGCCGTAGTGGGGTAGTTACTTCAAAACCCCACTACAGCCCAGTGCATTCCTTTCCTTCAGATTCATATATTCACCTTGAAATGAAGCAATGCACTGGGCCGTAGTGGGGTTCATCTTTCAAAACCCCACTACAGCCCAGTATACTCCTTTCCTTGCGCTGTCTGCATTTCCAAGTAATGCACTGGACCGTAGTGGGGTTCATACTTCAAAACCCCACTACAGCCCAGTGCATTCCTTTCCTTCCGATTCGTATATTCACCTTGAAATGAAGCAATGCACTGGGCCGTAGTGGGATTCATCCTTCAAAACCCCACTACAGCCCAGTATACTCCTTTCCTTGCACTATCTACATTTCCAAGTAATGCACTGGACCGTAGTGGGGCTCATATTTCAAAACCCCACTACGGCCCAGCATATCCCTTTCCTTCGCTGTTTGTATCGCTGTTTGAATCAGGCATGCGACGCAGGCAACGCACTGTGCCGTGGTGGGGTTTCGAAACGTGGAAACAGGCCAGCTGTGACTTTGTTGTTTACCAAAAACTCATTTAAACCCTTATGTTTTTTCGGATTAATATTATAAATTTTCATTGACTAGATTATCTGATAGTGAACTCATCAGTAATCAAATATGAATAGGCTCTTGTCTGGTTACCATAGCAACAGCGAGTAAACGACTAAAATATCAATTAAATCGCCATTAATTTTTAATAAGTTACATGTGGAACTGTAACTCGATGTAGTGGAAGGAAGTCTGATACGAGTCTCTCAAGTTTGGGCTTTCCCTGGTAGGAGCCTCTATTTTCCCTTTTTTCCCCTCAATCAAAAATTCTTGGATTTTCCCCTATTGTCCCCTCTCGTTTTCCCCGTTTTACCTGGTAGGAGCCTCTATTTTCCCTTTTTTCCCCTCAGACAAAAATTTTTGGATTTTTTCCTATTTTCCCCTCTCATTTTCCCGTTTCCCTGGTAGGAGCCTCTATTTTCCTTTTTTTCCCTCAGACAAAAATTTGTGGATTTTCCCCTATTTTCCTCTCTCATTTTCCCGTTTTCCTGGTAGGAGCCTCTATTTTCCTTTTTTCCCCTCAGACAAAAATTTTTGGATTTTTTCCTATTTTCCCCTCTCATTTTCCCGTTTCCCTGGTAGGAGCCTCTATTTTCCTTTTTTCCCCTCAGACAAAAATTTGTGGATTTTCCCCTATTTTCCTCTCTCATTTTCCCGTTTTCCTGGTAAGAGCCTCTGTTTTCCCTTTTTTCCCCTCAGACAAAAATTTGTGGATTTTCCCCTATTTTCCCCTCTCATTCTCCCCGTTTTCCCTGGTAGGAGCCTCTATTTTCCCTTTTTTCCCCTCAGACAAAAATTCTTGGATTTTCCCCTATTTTCCCCTCTCATTTTCCCGTTTTCCCTCGTTCTTCCCTTCCATTTATAATGTGTGGAAAACACAGTTATTGATTTCCAAAGGGAAATCTAATTATTGTTGACCAAAAATGCGTCAAATAACATGTCGCTATAGAAAGAAGTTGAGATTTCTTCAGTTTCCCCTCTTTTTCCCTTCTTCGTGCCATTTTTCCCTGAAAACAGGGAATTTCCCCTAAAAGTGGCAGCACTGCTTTGTTCTCTAGTTTTGGCTTTGGTCTACTGTCGACGTCATCACAGTGAAAAGGTCGTACTGGCCTCGAGCGCTAGAAAAATCATTCAATTTATTCACCAAAAACAAAGGCGCTACGCATTTGGCTTTCATCCACGCAACGGTTCCGTATTTTACTCATCTACTTTCATTGAAAATTTGCAAATTTAGATATGAATTTGAGTTTGTTTTCTTTGTCTCAGAGTAAAATTTCAGAGGGGAAGTTGGGCGATTCAGGGACATCTAGCGGCGGCCAACTAAGTATGAGGCTGAAAGAGCCGGCTTCATTTTAGTCCTCCCAGCGCAGCGCACGCGGCAACAACATGGCTTCCCCGTCAATGTTTTACTCGCAAGGCACTGCGGCCCAGTTTGAATTGGTCATGTCTTTATATCCAGAGGCTCTCAAACTGAAAGCGCAAGAAAAGAAGAAAAAGTCGGAAGAGTTAATTAAACTAGACGCTTGGTAAGTTTTTTTTTTTCCCCTTGCTTTCTTTCTTTTCGTCAAAAAGTTGTATACCTTATTAAGAAGGAAAAAGAAAGAGAAAAGACAAAGCAAACAAAGCGAGCTAAGTTATCCCGGGTCTGACTCGAACCTAGCACGTAGAAGACCAACGCCTTTTTGACCCGCACCACTGGCCTGCCTTAGGTCCACTGGGCATTTGCTCAACACTTCGCGTCTCTTTTCATCTGAGTCGAGTCAAATTCCCGCACTTTGACAAGGAAAGCAAATCGCCGGCTAAATCCGTACACATTACGCCACACCGTAGGGCAGCCAGGGGGTGGAGAGAGGGCCCAGCCACCCGCCTACCCAATCCTCGTTGCCTCAGGGCAGGGGACCTGACGTCACCACGCAACCCCAGTAGCCTATCCAATCACCTCGCCCCGGGGGAGGGGCTCGCCTTACCTCCCAACCCCCCACCCGCCCCATTCTTTTACAAGAAAAGTGGGTGGCCCACCCTCTTTGTAGCCTCATCAATCAATATGTTTACCTCTTATGATGCGGGCAATAGATCTTTCGTTACGAATATGGTACAAGCTTTTTAGATCTACCGCTAGATGGCCATATGTCATACCAGTATATTGAGGATTTATAACTTATTGCTAATATTGTATGAATAATATTAATACCCATTAATCATTATGTTATAATTTTTTAATAATTTGTGTGTTTTTTATTATTAGGTACCAGGAAGAACTGCCGAAAAAAATTAAATCCCGTGGAAAAGACGCGCATTTAACACACGAGGAACTCGTCCAGTGTATGAAATGGAAGCTTTCGGTACTTTTCTTGTTATATCATTAACTCAACAAACAATATTTTAAATATTTTTATTGCTTTGATTGAATTAGAGAGGTCAGTGGCGCCCCAGGTTGCAGGATCTGGTTCAGATCAACACTCCCCGAGCGGTAGAAGACGCTACAAGAAAAGCTCTGCGTCAGGTCCTGAAAAAAGGATCGGCAGGTCTTCTATCTGCTGTTCAGAACCTCGGAAAACTTAAAGGAGTTGGACCTGCTACAGCATCAGGTATTATGACCACTATTTTTCGATTACGAGTAAGTTTTATTTAACATTTCTGATTTATCTGTAGCCGTACTAGCAGCCGCCACACCAGAAACTGCGCCTTTCATGGCAGACGAATGTCTGATGTCGATTCCCGATTTTGATGGGATTGACTACACTGCCAAGGAGTATCTGAAGTTTGTCGATCACATCAGCAGCCTCGTTGAACGACTCAACACAGAAAGTAGACCTTTCTTCAACACGCATTGAACATATTTGTAAAACTTTTATTTTAGGCGAATCTACAGCGTGGAACGCTCACCGTGTGGAGCTGGCGTTGTGGGCATACTTCATCATCAGTCAGCACCAGCCTTCGTTACTGGAGGGTCTGCCGGAGTCGTCGTCAATGGAAACGGAGTAGCGGCCAACAATGGCAACGGAGTGGAGAAAGACAGTGAAGAATCGTCAGACGCCACCAACGACTCGCTGGCCACCAGCGGTATCGTCAGCCAGTCGGAAGAAACCAACAGCAGAGAACCGCCCTTCGCCTCGCAGGACGACACCAACGATTCCGCAGCAGTCATGGAAGGCCCTACTCCTAAAAAAATGCGAACCGACAAAGAGCAAGAAGCAGCTGCCTAACTTTTTCCTGAAATTTTTCCTTCTCTCTCAGACTTCATTTCATAAGAAATTCCCATTTAATTTGATACTGAATACATTTGAATTAATTTTTTTTTCCTTTATTGGTAATGTTCTCGAAACCAGTCAAGAAATTAACGAATTTTTTTCTTTTCGTCCGAAAAAAAAACTTTTCTAGTGCCTGAACGTTGAGCAAAGAAAAACCCATTGAAGAACAAAAATTATTTATCCTTTTTGTTTTTTTGCCCAGGAGAAATTATTCCTAACATTCCACTGTGGTAAACGTATCAGCTGAACTGAATTAAATTGAAAAAAAAAAATCATTGAAATAATATTTTCTTTTCAGTTTCGTAGAACTTCTTTTGACTTTGAATTGATTTTCTGTCTTTTTTCTGTTCTTTTTATTTTACTTTTTGAATTTTCCCGCGAGTTTTTTTTTCTTGTCATCTGATTTAAACGACGAGTACATAATGTGAAAAATAAACGGATCTGTAGAGTAATAAGTTTTTTTTCTAAAGAAAATACACGAACTTGTTGTTTCTGTAATTGATAGTTATTTATACTGTTTCGTTAATTAGATAAATATATAGTAGTAATTGTACTTAAGAATTTTGTTAACAATTTCTGCATCTATAGATCAAGGCACGCTTGTGAGTTAATAAAATCAAAATTACTTTATTCATTTTAATATTTTTATAATTAAAATTAATTATTACTAAATTTGTGCTATTATTACTACTAAAATTATTTTAAAAATTTTTATTTATTATTAATATTATTTGGTTAGTTTTGCACAATTTATTCTATAATTATTAAATTTTAGTAATATTTTAATTATAATGTCGCTTTCATTTAAAAGTAACTGGCAACGCTGCAGAATTCAAATACGCTTTCAACAACAAACAACAACAGTTTCAAAATTTCCAACAGTTTTTTTAAATGTTACTGCAAATTCTAAATCAACCAGCATGTCTTTTAGCAGTTTTGAACTAGAAAAATTCAGAATTAACTCGAAATTTGCCATAAACGATGCAGATCTGCCACTAGTAACTTCTTCTCCCATAATCGACAAAAAACAGCAGGAAACTTCGCAAAAAGTTAAAGATAAGCCATTTCCTGAACGAACTTGGGCCTCGTTACTTTCCGTCGAAGTAGAGAAACTTAATAATTTCCCTTCAGAGCCACTTATTCAAAAATCTAAAGAAAAAGTTTCTCAATGGCTACAAAACATAGGAAACCACGAAAACGCTGAAGTCCCTTCGTCTGGAGAAAATTCCTACGAACCTTTGCTCGTCCACAAACTGCACGTCAGCCTAACGCCAAAGATCAGGGCTACAGTTCTATGTGATTCTACAAGACGTTTGAAAAATGATTTGGGAAAAGAAGCAACTAAAACCGTGAAGCATCTGAGTTTGGCAAACTTATCGGAAAACAGCAGCGGTGAAAGAGTCTTAAAGCAAGTCAGAAAACAAATGGAAAACTCTAAACTTGACTCTGAAAAAATCGAAAAGCTCCAGCAGATGCTCGAGGATCACCTACATAGGAATGACCAAAAACGAGACGAGAAAGAAACAGAGAATTTTTTAGGTTTTTTGCAAAGTAACTTAGAAAATCTGCGAATTTCTCCATCAACAAAACGAATTCTGCAGCAAAAGCAAAGGGACCAGCACAAAAGGATTTTGGGCCTCGCAATCGCGAAACGACAAACTGCGGCAGAAATTCAACGGAAAATAAAAGAGCAGCAAGACCTTGCAGAAAAACACGTAAAAACAATTTTTACTCTAATGATTTATACACTTTTAAAAATAATTTTAAGTAATTATTTTAATGAATACTTTATTCTAGTTTTCAGTTAGAATTAGTTTTTTATTGAATATTTTATTATTTATTGTTGATTATTTATTTGTCAGAAAAATCTTCGAGTAAAGCAAGAAACAAATATTGAAGAAGCTTCGCAGAGAAAACGAGAACATCTGAAAAACGTGACGATGAAACTGAGAGCAAGTAACACTGTCTGTCAACGAAACACTGAAATCGCGAGAAAGAAGAAAAACGTCACGCAGTTGCGAGACGTGCTCAAATCTGAACAGCAGAAAAATACAGATCAATCGAATAAGGTCAGTGTTACAATTCCACAAAAAATTACAGTGCCGTTTGCGGTGCGACCTTGAACTGGAGGGTCTAAAGGAGTGTTTCCACTTTCAGTATCCCCTTTTATCTCTCTTCCCTTATTTTCCCCTTTTACCTCTTCCCTTATTTTTCCCTTTTTTCCTTCCGTGTTGGAATACAGGCCGTACGTTCACATTTTTCCTTTTCCCTCTTCCTTTATTTTTCCCTTTTTCCCTTCCGTGTTGGAGTACAGCCCGTACGTTTACATTTTTCCTTTTCCCTCTTTCCTTAGTTTTCCCTTTTTTCCTTCTGTGTTGGAATACAGGCCGTACGTTTACATTTTCCCTTTTCCCTCTTCTCTTATTTTTCCTTTTTTCAGACCCCATTTTCCCTTTTTTCGGAGAATTTCCCTAAAAAGTGGAAACACTGGTCTAAAGTTTGTTTCGAACTTGAGCGCAACTGTGAAAAGGCACTGTAAAAATGGCACTGTGAAAAGTAACTGAGAAACTACCAGAAGGTACTGTAGTGGTGCCTTTTTACAGTGTTATTTTTACTTGGGTACTCAGTTACACAACACTATTTATTATTGCAAACTTAAATTTTCTTAAGATTGAAAATTTTGTTGAATTATTTATATAATTTTTTGTGTTTTTTTTTTAGATCGTGAAAGATGTGTGGGAAGTTCTGATGAAGGAACAGTATCATCAACTTTTGCTGGAAGTCCAGAAACACAAGCAGGAACACAAGGAACACGCTGAACGAGCTGCGGAACGACTGAAGAAGCACAAGCTCCAGTATTATAACAACTATTGTGGAACTAGTAGTAGCAGTAGTGGTAGCAGTAATGGTAGTAGTAGCAGCAGTAGTAGTGGTAGTAGTAGGAGTAGAAGTAGAAGTAGCAGTGGAAGTAGTAGTATTGGTAGTAGTAGCAGTAGTACCAGTAGTAGTAATAGTATAGTGGTAGTAGTGGTGTTAGCATTAGTAGTAGCAGTATTACCTCTAGTAGTAACAGTAACAGCGGTAGTAGTGGTATTAGTATTGGTAGTAGCAGTAGTGGTGGTAGTAGCAGTAGTACCAGTAGTAGTAATAGTAATAGTGGTAGTAGTGGTGTTAGCATTAGTAGTAGTAGCAGTAATAGTGGTGGTAGTAATAGTATTAGTAGTAGCAGCATTTTTAGTAGTAGCAGTATTACCTCTAGTACTAACAGTAACAGCGGTAGTAGTGGTATTAGTATTGATAGTAGCAGTAGTGGTGGTAGTACTGGTAGTAGTAGCGGTAGCAGTAATAGTAGTGGTAGTAGTAGTGGTATTTATAATAATACACTATAATAATAGTAATATTCAATACACAGTAACTATTATAATAAGATCAATATTAAGGACAACAATAATATACAACAATAATGACTAATTGTAATTTTAATGAAAATAGGTACGAGGAGCAGCTAAAGGAAATTAAGCGAGCAGCAGCAGAGTCAGCAGCTAATCTCGGTCAGCAGCAGAAGGAGATTGACGGTGAAGTCAGAAAAATTCGTCAGCAGCTTAAGAATCAGTTCAACGAAGAGTATTCAAATCTTCTGGAGAAAATCAAAGTGCGGGGAAATCATCATCGGTGGCTTAGGTTCGAACATAGTTTCACCGTATTATTTAGTAGCAGTAGTACTAGTTATAGCAGCAGTAGAAGTAGTAGTACTAGTAATAATATTATAAGTATTAGTACTCGCAGTAGTAGTAGTAGTGGTAGAAATAGCAAGAGAAGTAATAGTATAAGTAGTAGCAGTTGTAGTCGTAGCAGTAGTAGTATTGATAGTACTAGTAGTAGTAGGAGTGATAGTACTATTAACATTAGTAGAATTAGTTACAGTAATAGTAATAATAATAATTAAAGCAGTAGTAGTAGGAGGAGTAGGAGTCGTATTATTTGTAACAGTGGTAGTACTAGTAGTAGTATTAGCGGAAGTAGTTAGAGGTGCGATAGTAGTAGTAGTAGTAGTAATACTAGTATGAAAAGAAGTAGTACTAGTAGCAGTAGTAGTATTAGTGGTACTTGTAGCAGTAGTTGTTGTAGTTGTAGATGTAGAAGTAGTAGTACTACTACGACTACAGTAGTTAGTATCTATATTGCTGTGTTACGTTTTATTTTACTTTTCTCATTGTTATTTTTATTCTTAGTAGCTGTAGTAGTAGTAGTAGTAGTAGAAGTAGCACATATCGTTATTGCTATTTTTAACCATTGTAATCATTACTACTATTATTAATATTATTTTTGTTAATCTTTTAAAGGGAGGAGAAAGTCATTATTATTATTATTCTTAGTAGCTGTAGTAGTAGTAGTAGTAGTAGTAGTAGTAGTAGTAGTAGTAGAAGTAGCACATATCGTTATTGCTATTTTTAACCATTGTAATCATTACTACTATTATTAATATTATTTTTGTTAATCTTTTAAAGGGAGGAGAAAGTCATTATTATTATTATTCTTAGTAGCTGTAGTAGTAGTAGTAGTAGTAGTAGTAGTAGTAGTAGTAGTAGTAGAAGTAGCACATATCGTTATTGCTATTTTTAACCATTGTAATCATTACTACTATTATTAATATTATTTTTGTTGATCTTTTAAAGGGAGGAGAAAGCTGCACAGTTGAAGAGCGAAATCCAGACCGCAAAATACACGTTCGACCTTTAAACAAGAAACCTATAGGAACCTTTGACATCCAAAAATCTGCCCTTTTTATATGGTATAATAATAATTATATACTTTCTCCTAATAAAATTATAAGTTTCTCATCAGACTGACTGAAATGTACGGAGAAATCTTTGATAACCCTCGATAATAGGTTATTAACACGATGATAATAGTGATTTTTTTTATCGGTATTTCTTTTGTCAGTTTTGTCAATAGGCTTTTTTTTAAATTTATTTTTTAAAAGCTCCACCTGCCATTGACAAACTACTTTCCACTCAAACTACTTTGGATAATAGTTTGGAAAAATAGTTTGGTCACTGCGACAATTGACAACCTTGGCGTGAAAAAGCTTCCGCCATTGTTTGTGGTAACTCTGGCATTCAAAATCTGGCGCCAAAAAATTTTTCCCCAAAAGTAATCGGGGAAAATCACTAATTGGGCGTAGTTTTTCGTTTCCACATGAAAAACCATTCGGGATTTGTACACTTTCATTGTAATTATTGACAAAAGAAAATCAATAGAAAGGAGAGATACGACAATGTGATACCTTTCACTTGACCATTGAACTTTTCCACTACAGGATTTCGTATAAATTTATTACAAAATTAATAATATTAATCGTAAAATATGCAGAGCAACTATTGAACTGTTTAATAGAGCAACTAAATTAGCGTAACATTCTATTATTCCTAGTTTTATTGTAAGATTATTTGCGAAATACACAAGCTTTGTAGCCGCGTTAGTAATGGCTGCCATTCTGCAACAATAACAAAGCGCGCCAAATTTCAAATCTTTATTTAAGATGTAAAATTCGGTTTAAATAAGAATATTATATTATAATACAGGTTCAATGTGTTAAAATATAATAACTTGGAATTATAATCTCCTGAGTATGAAGACTAAAAGCTAAAGGACGAAATCAGCACAATGCCATCTAGCGGCGGATTTATGAACTAAATGGAAAGATATAATACGAACCTCTCTACTACGGACAAGTGTATAAAATATGTTGGTAGCAAAATCTCGCTCAAAAATACTACTAAAATTCACCAAAAAATTCGAGAAACATTTTTGTGTAAAAATAGTTGTCAAATTAAGTAAAATTGATTTACTGAAGGTGTCCGCTATAGAGGGTCATCCTGTAAATGCTACTGCATTTCGACCTCGTTACAGCGGACAGGTATATAAAATACTTGGATAGCAAAATCTCGCTCAAAAATACTACTAAAATTCACCCAAAAATTCGGGAAACATTTTCGTATACAAAAAGTTGTCAAATTGTGTATGACTGATTTAATAAAAGTGTCCGCTATAGGGAAGCCTCCTCCCCATAAACGCTACTGCATATCAACCTCTCTACTGCGGACAGGTATATAAAATACTTGGATAGCAAAATCTGGGTTCAAAATACTTCTAAAAATGACCAAAAAATTCGGGAAACATTTTCGTATAAAAAAAGTTGTCAAATTATGTATAACTGATTTAATGAAGGTGTCCGCTATAGAGAAGCGTCCATTTAAAACAGTACCTAGTTAAGATTCGCCATAACTGAAGTCTTTAAGTTCTTTTTATCTGCTCTTGTTTTTGGTTTTCTTTCTCACTTTGTCCGTCTTTATTGTATCTCTAGCAGTGTTTCCACTTTTCAATTTTCCCTTTTTCCCCTCTCCCTTATCTTTCCCCTTTCCCCTTTCCCTTTCCTCCGTGTTAGAATATACAGATTCTAGACGTCACCTTTACTCTCTTCTCTTCTTCTTCCCTTTCCAGACCCCCATTTCCCCTATTTTCAGGGAATTTCCCCTACAAAAATGGAAACACTGATCAGTGTTTCCACTTTTCAATTTTCCCTTTTTCCCCTCTCCCTTATCTTTCCCCTTTCCCCTTTCCCCTTTCCTCCGTGTTAGAATATACAGATTCTAGACGTCACCTTTACTCTCTTCTCTTCTTCTTCCCTTTCCAGACCCCCATTTCCCCTATTTTCAGGGAATTTCCCCTACAAAAATGGAAACACTGATCAGTGTTTCCACTTTTCAATTTTCCCTTTTTCCCTCTCCCTTATCTTTCCCCTTTCCCCTTTCCTCCGTGTTAGAATATACAGATTCTAGACGTCACCTTTACTCTCTTCTCTTCTTCTTCCCTTTCCAGACCCCTATTTCCCCTATTTTCAGGGAATTTCCGTACAAAAATGGAAACACTGATCTCTAGTGGCGGCTTTAGGCTTTTGGCTTTCCACAGTTTCCGAGCAAAAGGTGTCAGTTGTAGCGAAACGAACGATCAGTCAACATGGCGGAGTTCGACTCGTCCCTTTAAATCAGTATTTATAATGGAAATCAATTGAACCTTAAAAAATAATTAGTTTAATGGAAAAATTGATTATTTTACAAATTTAGTGGAAAAATTTATACAAAAAGGTGAGATTTTTCAACGTACTATGTTTGAATTGAATGCTTTATCAGCTGAGTTATTGAATTGTAACTGATAACAGTACACTGTGATAACAGCCGATAACACTATACAACTAGCTTGATTCTCTGAGAATCTTTTGAGATTCTTGTGGAGAATCCCAGAATCATGAAAGAATCTGAGATTCTTTTTTTGAAGATTCTCACTTTGCAAAAAAAAAGTGCGAAACGTGAGCAGCACCAGAGGAAATAGCAACAAAAACGGATAACTGATGATAACACTTGATAACACTTGATAACATTTGATAATCATTATTTATCATAAATATAATTCATATATAAATAAATTAATTATAAAAATTTATTCAAAACTATTTTTAACTATTTTTTAGTATTTTTTCCAAGGGGTCCGAAACTCCGAGGAAAAGTGTACGGGGATTATTTGATAACAAACGATAACATGGAGATGACAGGTTGATAACAGTGGTAACGTGACCCAGGTGTACGAAGATCGGAAGTTTCGGACCCCTTGATGTTTTATATTTATTTTTATTTTTTAATGTTTTAATTAAATTTATTATTTTTAAATATTTATTTTATTATTCAACTATTATATTTAAATTTGATTAAAATAGAATACATAATCAGAAATAGTAAATATTTGAAATAATTCAAGTTTGACCGTTATGACCTTTATTGTTCGCTCTAGATAAATGAGAAAAAAAATTCGAAATAAAAAAATTAAATTACTTCTGCCAAAATTTAAATGCTCCAATGAATTCTCCATTTTGTCTGTCCCTTTAAATTATTTTCATAAAATATTATCAAGGGGGTCCGAAACTCCGAGGAAAAGTGTACGAAGATTATTTGATAACACGGAGATAGCATGGAGATAACAGGTTGATAACAGCAATAACATGACCCAGGTGTACGAAGATTATTGCAAGTTTCGGACCCCTTCAATATTATTCGTCTGTTATTATTTAAAATAATAATTTTGCGCGTTTAAATTATAAATTTAGAATATTTTCTAATGTATATTTATAAATTTATTTATAAATGTTTAGAATATTGTGTTATATTATAAAATGTTTAGTAATAATAATGATAATAATAATAATTTTGAAAATGTCAAGGTCAGAGGTCAAGGTGTGACATCGTCGTAAGGTCACGTGGTAGCTTCCGGTGCAACTGTGACAGTCTTCGATGGTGATTTAAACAGAAGGACATTTAAATGGCCGTGACCTTGGATGACCTTGAACTCGAATGGGACATCTGCGTCACTACTAAAGGTAAAAATTATTATTATCATTACCATTATTATTACCAGATTGTTATCAATAACTACTATTACTGCAACAACTATTGCTACTACTACTAATACTACTTCTACTACGACTACTGCTACTACTGCCACTACTACTACTACTACTTCTGCTATGAGTAATGCTACTACTACTGCTACTACTGCCACTACTGCCACTACTACTACTACTACTTCTGCTATGAGTAATGCTACTACTACTGCTACTACTGCCACTACTGCCACTATTACTACTACTACTTCTGCTATTAGTAATGCTACTACTACAGATACCACTACTGCTGCTGGTACTGCTGCTGTTGCTACTACTACTACTACTACTACTACTACTACTACTACTACTACTACTACACTACCACTACCACTACTACTGCTATTATTACTACCACTACTACTACTATGAGTAATGCTACTACTACCAATACCATTACTACTGCTGGTACTGTTGCTGTTGCTACTACTATATCAATTAGTATTATCGTAGTATTATCACTACTGCCACACTTACTGTTTTCATTACTACCGCTACTACTGTCTTTTTCTACTACACTATTCTTATCACTACTCCCACTCCTGTTGTCGGTATTATTATTACATGTATAATCTTAATTATTATTATTATTATTATTATTATTATTATTATTATTATTATTATTAAATATAATCTTCTTCGTTTTTGTAAATGAGGGACTGAACCGTGTCTGGACTTTTCGTTCCACCACGATGGTTTTCTCCCCTTTTTAGTTTCAAGAAAAAAAATAGTATAAACTCAACTATTGAACTATAATTATCAAATTTAATAAAACTTATCATATTAAACTTCATTGGTGTTAAAATTTAGTATAATGATCTGAAACTGTAATACATTCTTATGGCTGAAACTCGCTTAAAACAAATACTAATAGTTTCTAATATTAATAAAAATACATACAATAAAAGTTAATTCAATAGCGAGGGGTCCGAAACTCCGAGGAAAAGTGTACGAAGATTATTTGATAACATATGATAACACGGAGATGACAGGTTGATAACTGTGATAACATGATCTAGGTGTACGAAGATTATTGCATTTTTTCGGACCCCTTGTTCAATAGATATAGATAATTCTAATGATAACTTAAAGAACAATATATTATAATTTAAAATTAATACAATTTATTTAATAACTATAATAAAAATGTTAAAGACTTATGCACTATAGCCCTGAGGCTAAAAAGTTTAAAAGGCAAAATTGCCTCCAGGCAAAATTTAAATGGCCTGAGGGCATGACGGAGGAAAAAAAAACGTAATTATTACCAAAAGGCATAAGCGGCAGGTGGTGTAAGTTGTAACTTGTTGTATAGTGTAGTAGTAAAGCGGCTTCACTTTATGCACAGTCGTCATAACGATACCGTCCACACAAGACGCAGTTTTTATTTTTCCCTTTTAATTTTTCAGATTTTTAAGAAATTTTAAAAAATAGGTCAAAAAAAGATTCAGAGAGTTAATTAAAGGTCATTTAAAAAGATTGCAATTAAAGTTAATGCGTTTTTTGATTTTTTAGAAAAATTACTATAATATAGTATTGATTTATATAATTCAGTATAACTCAGTTTTAGAGTTCTGGGTATACTGTAGTGTTGGGCTGGGAATTTAAAGGTTGGGAAAAGTTTGGGAAATGTTTGGGAGAAGTGGAGGTCGTAGTTCGTATTCTACTTGCGATTCTGGCCAGAATTCTATGGAGTATTGGGACTACACCATAGAACTGGAATGTCTGCAAGGACCACAAGGTATTTCGGTTATTATTGGGTGTGTATTTGGAGTTAAAGCATTAGTAGTGGTAGTAGTGGTAGTAGTGGTAGTAGCAGTAGTAGTAGCGGAAGTAGTAGAAGCAGTAGTGGTAGTAGTAGTAGTGGCAGTAATAGTATTACTAGTAGTGGAAGTAGTAGAAGCAGTAGTGGTAGTAGTAGTAGCGGCAGTAATAGTACTACTAGTAGTGGAAGTAGTAGAAGCAGTAGTGGTAGTAGTAGTAATGATACAATTAGCAAGAGAAATAGTAGTATTTGATGCATAGCAATCATAGCATTAGTAATAATAGAAGGAGTAAGGATAGTAGAAAAAGTATTAGTAATTGTTGCTGTTGTAGGAGAAGCAGGGGCAGTAATAGTAAAGCTAAGTGACTGTAGTATCAATGTTTATAAAGTAGTAAGCATAGTGTCGATAACAATAGCGTTTGTAGTTGTTGCTGTAGTAGTAGTAGTATTAGTTGTAGTAGTGGTAGTGGCGGTGGTGGTGGTGATGACAGTAGTAGAAGTAGTCGAATCAGCAGTTGCCAGCATTACTGTAACTGCTCATAATCTTATTTTAGCAGTAGCGAGTATTTGTAGTAGCAAAAGTAGTAGGAAGTATAAAGATAATAGTAGTGGGTAGTAGCACGCCTCTTACTTGTAGTAGAAGTAGTACAAAGAGTATAAATTCTACCATTAGCAATACTACCACTAGTTAAGAATAGCAGTAGCAGAAGTAGTAGTGTTACTAGCAAAATTAGTAATAAAATATCCATAAACGCAGTAATTCATGTAATATATTTTATTTATTTATTTATTCTCGGCTAATATATTTTATTATATATACAAATTCAAACAAGAAAAGCAGATCCGGGTATCAATCGTCTTATAATAACTAATTGGATTGTGGAGTAGGGGGGTTCGCTACTTACAGCTAAACGGATGATAACATGATGATAACACTAAAAAGCATTGATTAAAAAACAGAACAATACAAAGTCGATTGGATTCGAAAGCTGATAACACTGATAACATGTCGATAACATAAGTTAACAAGGTTACCAGCGTGTTATCTACGTGTTATCACATGTTATCACACATAATCGAATTTTTCTTTTAGTTCGTTAATATATGTATCAACTTATTATCATCCCTGTCGTGACCCGTTATCATATGTTATCAAGTGTTATCAAATTATCTCTGCAGGTATTTTCGCAGAGTTTCGAACCCCTGGAAAAATGTCATTCATTTCATTGGTTGACGTCCGTCAAGTCAAAACAATTTTCTCACGGAAGTCTAATGACTCATTTGCTCTGTCCTAGGTCACAGTGGGGGCTGGCAACTCCCTTAATAAACTGGACGAGTGATAACATGATGATAACATTGATAACAAGTGATAACACTGTTAGATTGATGGTTACGGACTAGGAAATAGTTGTATAATAGGGCTATCTCTGATACTACTGCTACTACTGCTACTACTACTACTACTACTATTACTATTACTACTACTATACGCGCTCCTCCTCCTCCTCCTCCTCCTCCTACTACTACTACTACTAGTACTACTACTGCTTCTACTACTACTACTACTACTACTATTACTTACAACTACTACTACCACTACTTCTACTACTATTACTACCACTACTACTACTACTATTACTTACAACTACTACTACCACTACTTCTACTACTATTACTACCACTACTTCTACTACTATTACTTACAACTACTACTACCACTACTTCTACTACTATTACTACCACTACTTCTACTACTATTACTACCACTACTTCTACTACCACTACTTCTACTACCACTACTACTACTACTTCCACTACTACTACGAGTTCCACTAATTCCACTACTTCTACTACCACCACCACTACTACTACTACTACTGCTTCTACTACTACTACTACTACTATTACTTACAACTACTACTACCACTACTTCTACTACCACTACTACTACTACTACTACTTCCACTACTACTACTAGTTTCACTAATTCCACTACTTCTACTACCACCACCACTACTACTACTACTACAGCTTCTACTACTACTACTACTAGAATCAGTTATTCTAGTACTATTGCTACTGCTGCTGCTGCTGCTACTACTACTCCTCCTCCTCCTCCTACTACTACTACTACCACTACTACTACTACTTCCACTACCACTACTACTACTACTGCTTCTAGCACCACTACTACCACAGCCGCTACTCCTACTACTACCAATAATAAATCAATAATGGTATTTTATCCCCAAGATGTGGAAGCTGCAACAGAGTTGGGTCGGACTCTGCTGGAACGCAACCGCGACCTGGAAGCGACCATCCGACAGCAGCAGGCTCAACTCGATGACCAGACTTACCAACTACAAGTATTACAACTACCCTCAACTACTTTTCTTACATTAGTTATAAGTTCACTGAAAGCACTAAGTTTCATGGTGAAGAATGTGATACTTATTTTGTTAGTATTACAACTACCCCAACTACTTTTCTTACATTAGTTATAAGCTCACTGAAAGCACTAAGTGTAATAGTGAAGAATGTGATATTTATTTTTTTAGTATTACAACTACCCCAACTACTTTTCTTACATTAGTTATAAGTTCACTGAAAGCACTAAGTCTAATAGTAAAGAATGTGGTATTTATTTTCTTAGTATTACACTATCCTCAACTACTTTTTTTTACATTTGACTACTTAATTAAGTAGCTACCAACAATACCCGAGGTATCAAGTATAGTCAATCATTAAGAGAACTGAAATTCCTTATTTAATAGTCCAACTATCCCAACTAGTGTTTCCTGCATTTTACTAGTTAACTAAATAGTTAGTAACTAGCTTAAGTAGCACGTATAGCTATTACGATTTTTAATTTATCTTACATTAATTTATCTTTATTATATTAGTATTATTTGAATTTATATTTTACGAATTAATTATAATATATTATTTTGGGCTATTTACTATAGTACAAGTCTTACACTATTATTATTATTATTATTGTTATTATTATTATTATTATTATAAATGCCGGAAACGCAACTTTTGAGCCTGGAATTTTCTCGTGGCAATTAACCTAGTGAAACTTGTTCACTTTGCCAAGGTTCACTTAACGGGATTAAATTTACGTTATAATTCCACTGTTGGACTCCGAGTCACCTGTGGGATGGTTATCAGTGTAATCAACCTGTTATCGTATGTTATCAATGTGTTATCACTGTATAATCAATGGCCGAATAGATTGTTATCAGCCTGTCTCGAAACAGTTTGTTACTTTTTTTAAGATTCTCAAGATTTTGGAATAAGAATCTTGATCGTTCTATGAAAGATTCCCACGAGTTTATAAAATTTTTTCTGCCTTTAGGGAAACGAGACTGTTACCTTGCAGTTTTTTCGAGTCATTCGTTAAAGTTTATGTTCTCCTCAGGTGGCAGGTTTAAGTGCACGTGCACTCGAGTCGTAAGTACGCGTGCACTCGAGTCCTAAGTACGCGTGCACTCGCAAGTTACAGTAACGTAGTACCCAGCAGGCAGACTCTAGAGGCCCTGTAACAGTGTTTCCACTTTACGGGGAAATTCCTTGAGAAAGGGGAAAATGGGGTGTGAAAAGGTAAAGTAAGGGAAGTGGTAAAAGGAAAAATTTGGAAGTATAGCATTCTATTCCAGTAAGGAGGGGGGAAAGGGGGAAATAAGGGAAGAGGGAAAAGAGGGGAAACACTGACTTGGAGGCCTTGTAACAGTGTTTCCACTTTACGGGGAAATTCCTTGAGAAAGGGGAAAATGGGGTGTGAAAAGGTAAAGTAAGGGAAGTGGTAAAAGGAAAAATTTGGAAGTACAGCATTCTATTCCAGTAAGGAGGGGGGAAAGGGGGAAATAAGGGAAGAGGGAAAAGAGGGGAAACTGAGAGGGGAAACACTGACTTGGAGGCCTTGTAACAGTGTTTTCACTTTACAGGGAAACTCCTTGAGAAAGGGGAAAATTGGGTCTGAAAAGGGAGAATAAGGTAAGACGCATGAGGGAAAATCTAGAAGTATAGCGTTCTATTGCAGTAAGAAGGGGAAAAAGGGGAAAATAAGGGAAAAGGGTAAAAAGGGGAAACTGAAAATGGAAACACTGACGGAGGCCTTGTAACAGTGTTCCCACTTTACAGGGAAATTCCTTGAGAAAGGGGAAAACGTGCTCTGAAGAGGGAAAATAAGGGAAGTGGTAAAAGGAAAAATTTGGAAGTATAGCATTCTATTCCAGTAAGGAGGGGGAAAAGGGGAAACTGAAAATGGAAACACTGACTTGGAGGTAAAGATCTTGTAACAGTGTTTCTACTTTGCAGGGAAATTCCTTGAGAAAGGGGGAAAAGGGATCTGAAAAGGGAAAATAATCGAAGAGGTAAAAAGGGAAGATCTGGAAGTACAGCATTGAATTCCGGTAGGGAGGGGAAAAGGGGAAAATAAGGAAAGAGGGGAAATTGGAAAGATGACAACCCAATAATCATGAACAAATAATGCAAATTTTCTTCTTCAATTACATATTGATAGTACAATTTTCTTTGAATTGATATAATTAATTATAATTTTTATCTGGAATTTTGTCTTAAATGACTATTCCCACGCATGTCTTCCGCCTCTTTGAACATTAGCATTAAGATTTCACGCACGAGGAAGAAGAAAACTAGACTTTTATTGTTTTATTATGGATTCTTAACACACAAGGAAAAAATGCCCAAAAACCGGATGACTATTCTGATTTCACGATAATTGGTGAAATCGACGCATATTATTAAATATCAAATTTGATTTAGTTTATATTATTTGCTTCATACAGTACCTAGCCAAGCAGAATTCGATTCTCCGTCAAGCTGCGGAATCTCGTCTGCGACTGTGCGAACAACTCGAAACGACTGTCAACGAGCTGGAGAGGGGCAAAGCTCGGATACTCAGAGATCTCGCGGCAGAACGCCACAAAAACCTAAAGTATCAATCATATACAGGGAAACGATTTGAAAAATTAACTTAAAAATTTTCATTGTGAAGGTTAAAAGCTGACGTTGAACTGGCCGAGGCGAAATGTGCTGAGCTGCAGCTGTCGCTCGACCAGACTCGTGCCGCACAGTTCGAGACGCAGAAGCTGGCTCGATCGCTCGAGCAGCAGCTGGTCCAACAGAGCGAAAGCAAAGCCAAAGACGAGTCGAACGCTTCATCCTCGTGGGAGAAACATCATAACGCTGTTGTCTTAAAACTGGCCGATGCTCTTGCTGAAGCCGAGGAAAAGTTGCACACCTCCATGACGGAGGCTCTAGAAGAGAAAAGACGCAGAGAACAAGCAGAACGAGACCTCTGGAGTCTCGGGAAAGAACTTGAATTCTTAAGGCAGCGAGTGAATGATGAGCCTGAAGAACTGTACCCCATGAATGAGGTTAAAGGCTTGTCGCTAGGCGAAGAGCTTCTTCTTTCGACAGGCGATAGTTCGTTAGACCCCTGGTGCAACACCAACAACTGGGAGATGCTGCAGCCCCTGTCGTTCATCGATGCCCCTACCCCCCACCAACGTTCACGAACAAAGATCAAAACGGAAGCTTTGATGAATACCCGTCGAAAATATCAGATTCTTGCTCGCAGTCTTCTTCGGGCTTTTCCGAAGAAGCTCAGACCCCCACGTCGTCGGGACCTGAATGCAGATTTCAGTGCACGTTTTGCAGAAAGCTCAGCACGACACCGTCAGTTGCGAGTTCTGAAGATCGAGAGCTTTCCTCGACAACTAACGAAGAAACTTTTAGTACAGAATCTGACGGTAACAAGTTTGTCGAGACTAAAGGTGAACGACAAACGAAGGAAGACGCAGAAAACGTGAAAGATTTGTTTCTGGAAATATTCGCCGTTATCAAACAAAACATTTAATCGTACAACTCTGTTTCAAGCATTCCAGTTCTCATTTGTTTCAAGTATATTTAATATAAAACCGCTAAAACTAGACTTAAACATATCCATTGCTCGTTTTTTCCTCCGAACCGTCTCGTGCCTACTATTTTCATGAAGTTTTCAAGTTTCATGTTATTCCCCTAACGAAAACATGTTAAACGTTATTATCATATTAAACAGTTTATTTAAAAAATTTTCGCAAACATTATAGTGCCATTTCCATCAGCAGAATGTTTCATTCCCGCAGGTGTATTTCAATACAAAGAATCAAGAGTGAACTATAAATTACAATTTATCTAAGACGGATCAGAAAGTCGTATAGTCTGAATGTGCAGAGAAGATACCATTGCCCATGACATTTGGTAAAAAGCCAGGCATGAATCCCGCTCTCATGAACGCAGTCTGCACGAGCTGCTTGGAGAAGTCCGTCCTGCTCGTCTCGTTTTCCAGCATGACGTTCATCATGGTCAAACCGAAAAGTTTTCTGAGATTTTCGATAGACTCTGCTGTAGTGGCGTTTGATCTAGACGCTGGCCTGCTGACACAAGCAACATACGTATTTCTGACCAGGAGAAACGTGTCGATAAACTGTAGCGAGTTCTTGATGTTTGTTAAAGAAACGGGATCTGATGAATTCAGGACCAGAATAACGCAATGAAGTCCACGCTTTACAAGTCTGGCAGCTAATTCAGCGTCCAGGTTTTCTGTAATGTGGATTTCTCTACGAAACTCGGGCTGGCTCCGCTCAATTTCACTTTCGATGGCGAGAGCCAACTGGTGAATTTCGCTGCTCCTCCCGATAAGCTGGAATTAAAATATTTATTTAAAAATAACTTAAAAATGAGGAGCTTGTGTCTAATATAAATATTACCAGCATTTGAAATTTTAAATCCGAGTTGTATGCAGCAGAAATAACTGGCTTTGGTTTGCCCATTTTGAATTGTCGCACGTCAAATGTAAACAAAAGGAAACGGCGGTTAAAGTTTAATTCAAACGTTTCAGGCGTAGGGAAAAATCCCTACTACTCGACGCAGCGTTTTTATTTCATTTATTTATAGTTATTTTTATACGTAATTAATGAATTTATCTCAATTTTTCACATTTTATAATTCTATTGCGTAAATATTACAATGCATCTTATATTATATTTTTTCATAAATTATTTGTGAATAATAGAAGTATAAATATTTCACATTCTGTATCTTTTCTTCATAATCGTTATTTTCCATTTTCTTTAAATTAAAAGTTATTTTTCATGAATTATTTCCTTTATATTATTCGTCCATTAATTGAAATAAACATTTGTTCAATAATATTAGATTTCCAGACGTGCTATACATTCGTTTATTTATAAAGAAATTTTCTTTCACGCAAAATTTTACCAAGAAAAATAACTAGAAATCCATTAACGTCATACGCTTTATATTACAGTGTGCATCACTATTTGTCGTCTTAATCGAGACCAGTAATAACACAGGCGGGGTCACATAACGCAATAACATGAGCTGTAATTTGTAATTTGTCAAAACATTAACCAGGTGATCTCGGCATTAAAACAGCCATTCAGGTACTCTTGAAGTGTTTCGCTATAAACTTTTTCGCGAAGGCTTCATCGTCAGGGTACTGTGCTCGATTCTCTGCATTCGAAATGTAACGTATACCATTAAATTCTTCAAAATATACTCCTACTTCGCCGTGGTCGATCAGATGGGGATTTCTGCATACGATCAGATTCTCTGTAACAAAAATTTAGCCTATTATTTAAACCATATAGCGTATATAGGAGATGCTAGACCTTCTGCAGCATATCTAGAGCTTCCATCATGAGCCAGGACGTGATAGAAGGGCTGATTAGGACCACGGGGTAAACGATTGACTCCCATCTGATGAATCCAACTTTCGGAAGCCGTGCAGACAGGGTCCCATTGAGTTATCACGCAGTCGTAGTTAAATCGCTTGTGATGAACGACTAAACCGACTGCGTACTCGACGTTGCTCATTCCTGCACCCCGACCCCGTCTCCTCACTGGTGCCTGGTCAAGGAAAAACTTGATAATATCTCGCAGAAAGGACTATTATCAGTATTTACCTGATAGATCGGACAGTTATATAACAAAATAAAATACTTCGGTTAATTATCATTAATATTATTGTTAGATTAAAATATAACTTTTACTTGAAACATTACTACCAGGTCAACTATTATTTATATTATCACAAATGTAAAATATTATTATTACGTTTACTATTCTTCATTTAATTTTTTATTAAATTATTATTATTAATGTATTACTTGTCCAACGCCGAAAAGCTGCCCAGAATTGGCTAATCTGGTCCTAAGAATTTCCAGTTCAGCTTCAGGGATCTCAAAATTCTATATCAAATTCAAAATCATAATTAATTAATTACGTAATAATTTTAAGTTCGCTCGCACTTAATGATCTAATTAATTTCAACTAAAACTTTAAATTACAATTTTTTCTGATCAATTAAAAAGAAATTACCTCTGCCAAAAACTTGATCCCGTCTTCGATACCAGTCATCGAGCCGTTCTGGGCGAACTGAGCGGCTATGTCAATATCTGCAGGGTTGATAGCCAAGTAGAGCCTCTGCGTTTCGAGCCAGTTGCCTTCCCTCATCAGATTGCGGGTCATCCGCTCGAGGACTTGTCTCGTCGGTGCTTCGGCAAAATCCTCCGTCCTGACGAAATTCTGCCCGCTGAGCGAAAGACACTCGTAGGCGCATTTGAAACTCCCCTTGTGGTAAACATCTATGTACGTGTACGAATACTCTCCTGTTTTCCTGTACAACAAGAAAATAATAAAATAACAATAATTTTTGCAAGTGCTCATAAGTTATTGTCGGTATAGAAATTTACTCGGGATGCTCCTTCCAGCGAAGTAAAAAATGTTTCGGAAAGCTGACTGGATCGCAACGAACACCCAGTCGGCGAGTGATGGCCTGGTAGATAACACACAATGTTATCGGGATTCCTGTTTTTTCTTTTAACACCTACACCAGAAGAAAAAAACTTTATTAAATCATTTGTTTCGGTTTTAAATAGAGATTTCCTACTCACTATGTCGATGTACGAGTTCGAAAGATCATAATACGATCCTGTATTTCCCCTGAAACCCATCTCGTGAAACAGAACGTAATTCACACAGTTTAGAACGGTCTTCTCATCCGACTTCAGACGGACCGGGATATTGATATTGGGTCGTGACTCTTTGACCCGGTCGACAATCCTGTTGTACAAACAGTCGATTTGCCTGCGAACCGATTTGCCGGATGGAGGGACTCGATTCGCTGCCTGCATCCACTTGGATAACAAAACGGCACCCTCCTCCAAAAAACGCTGATCAGCAGGAAGATTCCAGTATTTTTCAAATTTCTGAACTAGGTTCAGTCTGCGGAAATTGAGCAAAACTCGTCTGGCGTAGTAACGTTCTGTCAAATGCTTGTTCCTATGCAAGATTACAGAAATCGTTTGTTTAGTTTTAGAAACAAAATTGCGAAACGTTAAGACTTTAACTTACAAATCATTTTCATATATCTGATACAAGAGTTCCTCGACAACATAGGCCCTGTGTTGTTTCTCGATTAAGAAGTCCCCGAGATGTTCGCGAACGAAATCCAGGGAGAATTCCTTGTTTGGGTAGAATCTGGGACTCAGCGTTCTCAAAAACGACTTCAGGTCTCGACGAAGTTTCACCTTCAGCTTGAACTCTTCCCGATAGCTGAGAGTAGCGGGAAGATGCTTTAACCTCAAGCTCGGGAACCTGAAAATCGACACAACATACAACACACATGAAGAAATTTGTTAAAATGTTAAATATACCTTTGGAAAAATTTTCTCCTCCATAAGTCATTAGAGCTCTCTACGACTTGATTAAAAAGTTTACATGTTAGTAAAATGTTTTTGAGATCCTCGACTTCGAGACGAGGACTCGCAAAAATTTTGGTTAAAATTTCGACCGGAATATTTTGTATATTTATCTCCGACATTTTACATCGCAGGACGAGAGACGTATTTACACAATCAGCGTTCGACGACGATTGAAAAATTCCGCAAGGTCATCCAGGTATTTATAGGTAGCGACGGTTCAACGTAAGGTCACGTAGTGAAAAAATTTCTACGATCCCCTTAAAAAATTAAATTCTTTCTTTTTCAAAGGTGTATTTAAGATTGAACGTTTAAATAGTTTAGACCTTCAACAGCTTACAAAGTCATTGAAATCTGATTTTAGCAGACTAAGTAAGCAAAGGGGTAGGCGCTAATGTTTTGCAATATTTATTCTAAACTAGTATTTCCCCATAAAACAGTGTTTCCACTTTCAAGTTTGGACTTTCCCTGGTAGGAGCCTCTGTTTTCCCTTTTTTTCCCCTCAGACAACAATTTTTTGATTTTCCCCTATTTTCCCCTCTCATTTTCCCGTTTTCCCTCGTTCTTCCCTTCCATTTACAATTATTGAAAAACACAGTTATTAATTTCCAAAGGGAAATCTAATCATTGTTAACCAAAAATGTGTCCAATAACATGTCGTTATAGAAAGAAGTCAAGATTTCTTCAGTTTCCCTGGTTTTTCCCCTCTTCTCCTCTTTTTCCCTTCCTAGTGGCCTTTTTCCCTGAAAACAGGGAATTTCCCCTAAAAGTGGAAGCACTGCCATAAAAGCCCGTTTCACCCGAGGGGTTGCCAAATCAACGGAAAAGTGTACGAGTAAAAAAATCAAAAAAAAATTTCTGATTATTTGGATTTCTTTGTTTATTATTTGATTTTTCCTCTGATTTTTCTTGATTTTATATAATTTTACTCTTGGTTTTTCTTTGAGGATTTAATGCGCTGGATATTTTTGCGTGCAGTGCCCGACACAATTCTCATTGCCTAATATAATTTCATACGAGCACAAAGTAAAAATAAAACAATACAATACATAAATATGTATATCTATTAAGTTATAGCTAACATTCATCATGATATTATCATATGATACACTATGAAATACTAAAACATATATGCACATTGACAAAAAACATAAATTACAAATACCAATCTAGGATGTTAGTATACGGTATAGTTATATTGATTATTAATATTTTTGCTCGAGTTCTTTGTAAATCTGCGATCCAGTTTCAAAACTTGGGCACCCCGATATTTTAGTCGATTTTAGTTTATTTTAAGTTTCTTGATTTATGTCATTTCTGATCTAATTTTTGTCCTGATTTTGTTTCACTTGTTATTTGAATAAATATAGGCTTTTCGTCATTAATCATATACATTGTACGTTAAGATACGTAAACTGTGTGAAACAGAACAATAACTGAGGTAATTATCAAATAAAGTTTTGTACGGGACAGTGCCGTAACGAGGTGGGGGGGCAACGGCGGCGCTCCCCTGGGCGGCATCAGCAGGCAGGGGCTGCAGGGGCTGCAGGGGCGGCAGGGGCGGCAGGGGCCCTCTTACGGGTGTGGGACGGCATTCTGTCCACGTCCCCTGGGCGGCAGTTTTACCCGTTACGGCACTGGTACGGGATGAAAGTGCGAGTAGGGGTAGAAAATGCTGAGGTATGGTGTAAGTCTCTAGGAACGGTTAAGGTTGCAGCCACTTGGTACACCATGCGCCAGCAAAAACAAAAGCGGCGTTTACCTCCCACGCCCATCCCTTCCCCTTGCTCTCCGCTGCTCTCTTAAACACGGCTGTAGTGTTACGATTTAAGTATTTCAGTTACAAGAGATCTAGTTTTTCTACTCTAAATGGATGACGAAGACTATTAAAAACTAGCTAGACAATAATTTTTAAATTTTTTCTTACAGTTATTGCTGCTTAATGTAAATTTTTGTTTATTTTCTGATTTTTTGGGATTTTTTCCCTGATTTTTTGGATTTTTTCCCTGATTTTTCCAAGAGTGTACGAAGATATTTTAAGATGCCAACCCCTCGGTTTCACCATAACATTCGGTGAAAATTAAGCTTCTTTTTGAATTCTAGATTTCGCAAATCAAATGCTTACGATTCTTGATATGATTCACCATTCTGAATCTGGTATAACGATTTTATTGAAGATATGTTATATTTCATCCAATTTGCATACATGATACATATTTTAATACAGCCGTTAGCTGAGAATAGCCATTTGTAAGACGAAACAGCAACGTACTTTCCAGAAATTATACAAAACCCGGCTGTATTGTCCAGGTTTCCTGGAAAGCTGTCTGCGGTGTCTGCAGTCAAATACCCGAACATTGAAATTCTCCCCTCTGAATCCTACAAAGCTCCTACCGCTGTTATCATAGCGATATCACCTTTGTTCTTAAATCTTCTTCCAGAGTATTAGTTTAGTCTAAGAGTAAAACGTTGTAGAAGTTTCTTTTACTGTTCGGATCTTTGGAACTATGGGCAGAGCCGGATCTCACCCTTGTCGGGCCTATGGCTCAAAGTTGAAGTGGGTTACCAGGGACGGAAGAATCTGATTTGAAAAAAATCGTCAACAATCATCTCTCTGTTATTAAGCTTATGAAACCTTCCTTTCCTTTATCACTGACAGGGAGATGAAAATATGCGTGAAGGTACCTCCAGATGAGTCAAGCACACGTCATCCTTTCTTGTTTATTAAAGTTGAAAATTTTCTATTTTATTGAACTATCTCGATTCGATAGGGTTTATACAGATCCGGGAAACAATATCACAACACAACACGATTCTTCGTCATCAACGGTCATCAGTTACAATTTCGCGACTTCTTTCGTACTTCAGGGAAGGTTACCACCATCATTGTCGTATTAGATTCTATATCATAAGTAAGCTTAATTACCCATACCAAAACCTTGCACCAATACATTCGTTCTATTACCGAATTAACGCATGGTCTTTATGGGGCTGCAGCCCAGGGCCCCCGAATTTCAGGGGGCCCCAAAGGCTGCCACCTCCACTATCAAAATGGGGTCTTCTAATAAAATTAACTCCTAAGCGTCCGTTCTTAGCATGCACTATTGGTTACAACTCGTTTTGATTAACCTTGTTTTGTTTCCGAGTGCCTGTCGTATGTCTTCACAATGACTACGATTTCGGAGTGGCGCTTAATGACGAAAGCCTCGAGTATCGGAAGCATTCAAAATTATCTAAAAATGACGTAGATCAATATTGATAATACTGTGATACGACCATACTATCATACAACATGGTTTGATCAGCTCGCCCTGCAAGATGTTCTGAGGTTCGCATCACTGTATTCTCAAGTATCTGATCTGTCCTAGATCAAATTTGTGAGTAATCTGCTCATAACTGATCCCAAAACAGAGAGGGCCCCCAGATCTCATGCCCCACATTTACTTCCGTCCAAGCTGCACATGTCCGTGGCTCCCGAGTTTTTTTTTTCAAAAGGTTTCTGTTTATTCTGACTTCTACCAAAACTGCAACTGTGCTATTTCACACGGAGGATATCACTTGATGTTATTTGTACTGGGTTGTACACAGGTGCTGCATTATTCGAGTCGGAGCAACTTCCTCCTATTTTGGTTTCCCGTGCTTCCCCCCTCCACTTCTTTTTGATGAATATCTGTATAGTACCTACCCGAAGCTGGAACTGCGGTCCGAATATACTTCTTATGACGGTTTCAATGACAAGGAACACTTCCTAATCTGAACTTTTCAAGATAGAAAAGCGATCGTTCATATTACATGGTCGTGTAACACCTTTAAAGGATCTTTCCTTGTTGAGCATCGAAAACGGTGCTCTTTGTGACCTCCATTTAATGACATCAGAAATTATTTTGTAAACACCAAAAATGAGAAAAATTGCATTATGTCAAATTGAAATTTCTTCCAAATCTGTTCAAAATCTATTCGTTGTGTGTCAAATCTTTGAACGTCATCTATGACTGAAGGCCGCATGTAACAAGTTCTGTCTAATCCTACTACATTACGAGGGTTTAAGATGTCCCGAAGAATTTCGAGTTCAATGCGGGTTTGCATTTCCATGAATAAATGTACGATTAAGTTTGAAGAGTATGGCGAAGCAAAAGCATATGACCAGGGCCCCAGAAAGGCTAATCCGGCCCTGGTTCTATTTATGGGAACCATGAAGGTCTCCATATTGAATAAACGGCGTTTTAAAGCGATCCACTGAAACATGAAACAGCACGTCCTTATTGTTTTCCCCTGCCACTCGTTTTCTTTACTTCTGACGAACAAATGGGAAGTCATGAAACAAATCTATTTTTGCGTTTCATCCTCTTTCGACTGGAACCGTACAATTTTTTAAAAATACATTTTCTTTAGTTCCTCACGTCAACCAGTTCTAGCCCTCTTTTCAGATTAAACTAACAATGCAGGTTTACGAAGTATGTGAAGGGACTTGTACTTAACATGCCTATACTGGTCTTCTGACGAGGGTGACAGTGTGAAAGAAAGATTCAGTACGGGCGGCATCTGAAAGTGTTAGAAAGAAAAGTCGTAACTCTTGTTGAACCTGTAAATACTGGTTCAGATACTGGGCCTTTTCCTTATTCAGTCGTTCAAACACCACCATGGAAGCTCGAGTCCAAATACATCTGATTACTGGAGAAAATCCCTGAGGTATTCGAAACACCAGCAGTTTCCTTATCGTCATATGAAGGTGGAGGATTTATAATCCTTCTAAATAACTCCCCACAATCCTTTACCAAGGCCCCATCTTCTTTTCCCTGTCTCTAACAAATTTCGTTTCCCATCCATTTTTATACTTATTGTTATTACAACTGAACCTAAGATTTGTAAGAGAAGACCTAGAATGATCTACTTGCCTAGCGTGCTAGCAGCTAGTGTGTAAGCAAATGCCCCCTCCACAAAAAAGCTTTTGCAGCACACAGTGACTCGCATAACATAGTAGTGGGTGTACTTTGGTCCCTTCGGTTCAAACATTGTCCGTTCGTTACATGCCAGAGATAAAATAAGGTAACTGGACGTATGACGAGGTCTTCCGAAACTAAGTAGCAAACGATTTTTTGTTCTTCTGGCTTTTCAAGTAGGAACTTAACCAGATCTATGTGTTCTGAGGAAACACTAATTTGTAATCAAAATTAATTTCGCAGCTTTGAGAAGCTTGGTACAAGGCTTACGAAAGATTTTTTTTTCTCAGTATAGTGAGCTGAAGAGTGTAGACATTTTGCGGGCCCATCCCAGGTGCGGGCCTATGGCTCGTCGCCATACTGGCCCATAGGGAAGTCCGGCACTGACTATGGGGCACCCCTCTTTGTTTGGAAACAGGATTCGCACAGTATCTTCTGCCGGGGGGACCTTGTTCTTGGTAGTTGCGGAGGATCTTTCTTAAGGATTATTTCTGAGGAATACATCTAAAACTATCTTTGCAGCTGGGTATGGAGCAAGCTTCTATTTACAGGGCTGTCAATTTTTTTAGAAAGAAAGGAAAGCTCGGTATTTCTTGGAATGAGGTTTGCACTCGTCTGATGAGGATTGTTGATAACAGTGATAACACGGTAGTGGCCAAGGGTTGATGGGTTCTCCGGGTATTGTGAAAGGGATTGGGCACTGGTAGACAACTGGTTGTTCAATTTGCATTTCTCAAGATGGATGGTCTAGCCTCAGGCTAGTTGCAAAAAAAATTAACATTCTGCAGGCGAAATGCTAAATATAGGCAAGCAAATCGCAGAAAAACCTAGAAAATAACTATGTGTAGTATTTGTGTATATCGGGAACCATATTTTGGTTCTAGTAGTTTCGCCTCATATACTCAAAGCATGAATACCAAAACGTGTATAGTAATACAGTATCGATGCTCTAAGTCTGTTACACAATGATAAATCTATAGAATACGGGGATTAGGGGCCCCGGAGGCCATGACCGTCTCTTTGCCATTTTAATACCGAAACAATCGCTTCGCTGAAAATGTAAAAATCCTGCGTTGTATAAGCTTGACTTCTGGGAAGACGTTGAACCGCAGAGGCATCATGCTTAATGTTTGAAGCCCCTACTTAGGCATCAGATCCAATACGAGCTTTCTTACGGGCTACGCCTGCTGATCACAAGAAATTTCTCAAGACATCTCAGAAGTGATGGTGCTGCTATAGCGTTGTCGCAAGTCTAAACTAACAGTTGTCAACCAAAGATCATGTGTTAGTGTTTTTTGTCCTTTCCGTGTCAGGCATTCAGGCTGTGTGCCCCTGGCCCCAGTGCTCAGTGTAAGGGAGGGAATTGACAGACTCTTTCATCTGTCTGCCTTAGAGTGGCTGGCCCGGGGATAGGCCTCACTTGGGAGTGGGATCGAACGCACGGACCCAGAGGTGAAGAGCGGCGGTCGTAACCGCTGAGCTATCAGCCCTCGTGTGTTTGTCTTAGTTTCTTAGAGTTTAAGTAACAAATTTGTTAAATATTTTCAGGACGAAATTGTCTACTTCTTTGCTTCAGTTTAAGCTAGTTCAGTAATTGATGATAGGTGGCGTGAGCGATTTACTTTAGAAAGACCCTTTAGTTCTGAAACATACACTGTTATCCGAAAGGTCCTGTTTCTGGCCTTAACCGTGGTCCGACGTTTTTCAGGACCTCATTGTAAGAAACCGGACGTCAGGTTTAGAAACCGGACGTCACGTTAAAAAACCGGACGTCTTGATAAAATTCTGGACGTCACGATAAATTTCCGGACGTTACGTTAAAAATCCGGACGTCACGTTATAATTCTGGACATCGCTTTAAAAACCGGGCCCCAACCCGTTTGGGACGTCAATTCAGCGCCGGACCTCAGCTTAATAGGACCTTACTTTAAAACGGGATGTCCTTTATTGGACGTCATTTTCCCCAATAAAAAAAAAGATTCGATTGGTTGGAGATTCAACATAAACCTTCCTTCTCCATTGCAGAAAGCAATTCGTTTTTCCTTCCGAATGAACTCGAACCTGGAATCCTTTGCTTTGTAGGTGAGACCTTTATCCACTTCACCACCTTGCTACGCAGAATCTTCCATATTTAATAGATGGATTGACATTTTCTGCTTCTTGACTGTGTTCTTTCAGGTGGTGTTCAGGCTATTGTTCAGGTGGTCCCAGACCACCTTAATTTTCTTTTTAGTAGCACCGGACCTCTCTTTCATATGACGTCTCTTATTGGACCCCTCGTTTATCAGACCTCCATGATTAGACCATAATAAAGCTTAATAAGTTTAAAAAACTTTACAGAAATGTCATGTGTTATGAAAGAAATGCGACCATCTTCATATTCTGTTTCACTCTATGCTATTATAACGAATGAAAAATGCCAAATTACCAAATTAATTAATTAATTCGCCCCAATTAAGTCCTTAATTAGCATTAATTAGCTAGTCAATTAAGATTTATATTATTGATACTGTGTAATGTAACAAAATCGGACATCAGCTTAAGATTCTGGGTCTCGGTGTGAAATGTTGGGACCTTACATTAAAAACCAGACGTCATTTAACATTCCGGATGTCGTTTCTAAATTCGGGACTTCAGTTTGAATTCGGGACTCTGTTCATTAATGGAACCTTGTCTTTACCGGACATCTTCTTCAAAATTTGGAACTCTGTCTTAAATTCAGGACGTCATTTTCCCAAACCGGATCTTCGGGTTGGTCGGACGTTGTTTTCAAAAATCGGACCCCGTCCTTTTAGGACGTCAGTGTTAAATTCAGGACGTCAGTTTTTCATTTCGGACGTTAATTTAAAATATCGGACGTCGTTTTAAGGAACCGGACGTCTGTTTTAGATTCCTGAGGTTAAAGCTTCAATGCCGGACGTCAGTGTAAAATTCCGGACGTTGACGTAAAATTCCGGACGTTGACTTAAAATTCCGGACGTTGACTTTAAATTCTGGACGTCACGATAAAATTCCGGACGTCACGTTAAAATTCTGGACGTTAACTTAAAATTACGGACGTCGCTTTAAAAAACCGGACTTGGACAGAGAAAATTTTAGGACCTTTGGGATAACAGTGTAACCTAACCCATCTACTATATGTATAGAAGGGGGCAAACTGGATGCTATTACAAAGACGAGGCTGTTTCATAGTCCTCGGATTCACCGTTTCATCGCTGTAATATGTAAATTTGAAAGTTTGCATGTTTGTTATCCGTGGAAAGAAGACTGATGCTTAGGTAGAAACGAGCATTCTACACTCAATCAGCCTAAAGTAGCCAGCAGCCAGGCGAGCTCGAACGGATTCTTGGTTGAATTGTTGGACATGCATGGGTTATTGTTTCTCAGAAAAAGCCAGAACTTCTGATTTTTCTCGAGTTTTTATCTTAGCTGCCCGAGTAATCTGAATATGGTTTTGACTGGCCATACACTTGGAAAACCTTAAACGTTCTGGGAGTGATATCCCGATCATTCACACAACGACCCAGCTTTGCGCGTCATATCGTCAAAGCACGTATGTTGCTGCCTGCTTTCAGCTAGATTTTGATCACCTCCTAATGTACAGTACGTGTATACATCTTGAACGAAACGTTGATAATCATACAGACAGCTTCTCCGAGGTTTTTCGACAGTCGAAAAGATCATTAACGACTTAAGATGACAACAGCACTCCCTTCAGCTTACTCTCTAACGCAAGCTACTTAAACTTAGACTTTTGACGATATCCGCTTACATGTTGTTCTAGCATGATTGAAACATATTCGAGTGCATACGCTTGACTTGAGGTGTGGATAGACGAGCGTCAAGCTGGCAGGGACATGACGTGGGACAGCAAAAAGTGTATGGGGAATCACACAACCTTCAATGGGAAGATTGGGATACATCGAAATTCCGATTGGGAAAGAATCCACCTTAGCAGTCCAGCCCCTTTAGAGCCGCCCTTTGCCCAGCCCTCGTAATTTGACTGGACAAGAGGTCTAGGGCGGGCGTTTGTCTCCCTGAAAAAATTGGCCGCGGAAATTTCGTGGAACGGTTGGGGGCAACTCGGCAAATTTTACTATGGGCTCTTATGGAAGAAAAGCTTTTATTTGATTTTTAAACATCAAAAGTGGAACAGTTAGAACAAACTGGACTCAGTTTTCCATAGAAAAATGTGTGCACTATTTTTTCCAAATTTATCTGCGTGGGGGCAAGCCATCCTGATTTTTAATTTAATTTACAAACTTTTTTGCGTACGCATGACAGACGCGGTTTGCGCTTTAGTATATCTTTTTCCTAGCTTTTTTCTGCAACTTTCAAATACTGGAGCGCGCGAATTTTTCAGATATACAAAATTGCACTGAAAAAAAAATTAATTAAACGTTATCAAAATATGTCACCGCCAAATTAGCGCTCGCCCATTTGTGTCTCAAATAATATATGCATAGATCAGTGTTATTCAAAGAAACAAAGGAATGAGTTAGTATTCCCAAAAATTTAATGTGCGTGATCCTAAAAACTCGTTAATCTCCATACGCCCACACGACAGAATTGTTCGTTATATGTTTTCTATCGATTTTAGAGTAAGATCTTAGAAGTGAACAAGAAGAAATGTTTTTTGGTAGTTGTTTACTTAATTTTCTGAAATCAGTATCGCGCTCCCCCGCGGGCAGTTGATGTACATGGCCAAGAATTGAAGCGGCTAGTGCCTTAAGTTTGCAGAAGCACTAGTACGAATTAAAACTTTGCGCTTAGGTCACCCGGGTCAGGCAAAGGTCAAAAACACTTTTGAGAATAGTTATTCTCAGAGGGAGGGGCACAAAGATTTTGGGGGCTGGACTGCTAAGGCTTATAATAACGCAGATAATTATTAGTTAATATTAAATGCCAGCTGGCACTGTTTACCCAAAATAGTGAGGAAAGAATAAAAGCCATTGGGAACGACGGACTCCCACATGGGAAGATTGGGGAACATCAAAGAAAAATTCCCACTATGATACCTAATTTACTTGGCGTTGACTCAAGTTGTGCGCGGTTTAAATGGAGCTAAAATAATTATTGAAAAAATTAAACAAAAACCATTGGGAACGACGGACTCCCACGTGGGAAGATTGGGAAAAATCAAAGACAAATTCCAGCTCTGAGAAAAAAATAATTAGAATTTTTTGAAATCATATATTTTTCTTAATTGTGATTTCTTTGTTTCATCCTCAAAACTGGAAACTAACTTCACCCTATAATTGATTTAGGTACATTTTATATTAAAGAGTTATCAAACGGTTGCTATTGCTACGTTTATGGATATGGTTTTTTTTAATTATCATGAAACTGTGTACAACAAGAAAATTGGCACGACCTTTGTTTTTTCGGTAATTTTCTGGACATCTTTTCTTAAAACATCCATTAATTGCCAATTTCAGTTCTTCCTCCTTATGCAGGTTGTAAAACGGTGACTCCCCTGATTAACTACGGCTCATAACGAGTACCTAATAAAAAATCATTCAGAAAGACTGATTTTATATAGATTTGATTACTGTAGTACTTAAATGTATTGAATTCAATTTCATCTGGAAAATCGCAAAGTCGGATCTTCAAGTTGCAATCAGTTGTCAGGCCAGTCTGGTAAATATTAATCAACAGATGAGGCTGATCTTCTTTTAACCGAATGCTTAGGATTCGGGGACAGCGATCTCTATTGAAAAATTAGAAGTTGTTTAATTCCCGTTCCGAAATGCAATTCCAATATAAAGCCATAGTACGTGAGATCCAAATCGTCTTCGTAAGTATAAGGGACGATTTTTTCTTGAAAGTACTCGGAAGTAATGGTCGCAGAAAAGTCTTTCATTTCTTTCTCATGGTTAATACTGTGAATTATATTAATGGCAATATCAGTCAGCACATAGTAACTTGTAAATTATATGTTCTAAGATGGTTGAAATAACTAAGTCCATTGTAAGTTCTCATAATTCTTGTTCTAATTTCGGTTACGCCCGCTATACAGTACAACTCACCAAACCGAGAGGAAGCTGTCGGTGAAACCTCTGCCATGAATACAGCCTACATCAAGCTCTCTCAAATCTGTGACCAAGCGGTAATAGCTGTTTGGCCATATGATGCACAGTTGTGGTACCTGCGTAAACGGAATATTATACCCTTCCTCTTCGTCATCCAAGGCTTCTCTGCAAATAACATGGACGTTCGTTGCACCCAAAACATGAATGTGCGGTGCCCACTGGTCTCTCACATACTGGGCATACGCTATTTGAAGTTGGGCTATGATGGTGGGTTTCTGTACGGAGTTTCTCAAAAGGGTCTCTATAGCTGGCGTCCTATCTTCTGTCTTCGTTCAGCGATGTCGTCTTTCTGGATCCTGACATTTGTGGGGGTTTCCTTCTTGACTAAACCTTGCACTACCCAGTTTTAGTCTTCCGTCTAGATCTTCAAAATACTTTCGTAAATACTCTTCAGGAAAGCAAGACCGGTAATTATGCAGAAGCTTGTTTTTCACAAAATTGTTGTGCGATTCAAATTCTGCATTGCTTTCTCGGGCACAGTTCCGTAGTACCTGGACATGATACAGGTTGAAAGAGGGGCAAATTGGGAGAAACTCGCATCTCAATAAGGGTATTTGGTAGCTGCTTACAATTATAGGCATTGGGCTGTACTTCGTCTTCAACTTGGTAATTATATATGGAAACCGTAACTTTTTCAACTATTCCCATCCCAGTTATACTTAAACTTTGAGGAGACTTCCACACCAAACAAGTCCCGTAAATCGGCTATTCCTAGGTCCGTCTCTGGAAGCAATTCGAAATTCTTCAGGGATGCAGAAAGTTGGTCCTCTTCTGAGTTAAGTACTCTTCGAAGGTCACTTATGACGCGAACAAGTCCTTCGTCGTGAACCCCGCACAGGGCCACTATGCAGAGACTGGAGAACGGCTGAATCAGGTCATCAAAGTTGGTAGTCATAATCTTTTGCAGACCGCAGCGACATAAAACCGCTTAATTAACTTCGGCAGCGCTATGATGCACGGCAACTCTGAACTCAACTTGACCATGTGTGCACAGTCAAACCGAAGCCAGACTTGGGGAAGTGTTTCGGTCTCATCAATGCAACGGTGAAAAAATGCATCTATATATGCTTCCAACGACAAGCTGTTAAACGACAAGCAACAGGTACTCAAAAGCGCCTTTCCCTGATCAGTGACGATTTCGTCTGGAAAAATTTCCGCTTTTCTCAGTTAGCTACTCAGCCAGTAAGTTATAGACACTGTATCCTGTCTTGTGGACAAGATTTGCATTATTGGAAGCCCGTTTGCAGTGTCTACATAATAGAATACTTGCTTGAAGCTGTCGAACGCACTAGAAGGAGCCTTATGTACAATACTTCCCGTGCCATCAATATGAAGTATCATTCTCCCGTTCCTCTTTGAAAATCGGTAAACTTCGACTTGTTCCTTTATCCAGAAATGGACAAAGAAAGGGTCTAATCCGATGTCGTGAACATACGTCGGGTATACTTCCTTGAGCTCAAGAACTCCTTGGACGTAGTCATTTGACAAGTGCCTGCTTTTTCTGTCTTCCGACCGCAGCTGCCTTATGGTTCCAATGTTAGGGATGTTCGATGGAACGTTGTCCCCAAACTCCATATTTTCAGCTGCCATTTCATTCAGTACCATGACGGAGCTACCGAGAACGTGAGACCGGCGTTTCAGTAATCCCTCTTCCCGACTGAAAATTCTCATATCTCCTGGTGTGAGTCTCACAGAGATCTCCTATGAGAACTCAGTGAGAAGTTATGAGATCTCTGTGAGACGCAGAAAGCTCTGAGATTTCTGTGAGACGCTTAAATCTCTGTGAGAAGCCTGAACAACCTCTGTGAGATCTCTTAGACCAAAATGAAATCGAGCAAGGAAATATCCGTGAGACTCTCACCGATATTCTGATGATAATGGTCAATTTGTGCTTGTGATGCGATCAAGTAACAAGTACTGAAAAATATGTGATAGATATTTTATGAATCACGGTCAACTGAATTAGATATTTTAATTAAACTAAAAACCGCATTCCCAAACTTTTTTTGATACAGCGAGTCTTGTAAAGGGAAATACACAGACTTATAGTTAAGGGCTGACGGGCGTAACGCACAAACTTCTGACAACGTACTGTGTACCAGTCTCACATTACTTCGACGTCCATTCACAACTAAAGCTTCGGTGTCCAACCTACGCGCTAAGACAAAAGGAACCGTTTTTCCATCATTTAAGGCAGCGACGCAAAAATCTAAAAGTTTCCAGTATGACCCTTCTTCATCAACGGCATAGCAGTTCTGACGTCTCGTCTGGTTCTTATAGTTGTCCACTTGAAACAAGGTGTCACCGCAGATCATCTTTTTAAAGGACGTTGCCTGTTCGATTTCATGATTTAGTAGGTTCTGCACAGCGCGCCTCTGGTTAGGGACAAAGTGCATCAAAGCCGCCTTCTCAAACATTACAGCTTCATCGCAGCCATCTCCAGACCAAACTGTCCGTTTTGCATAAAAAGAGGTGCTCAATAAACTGGTCATGCAACGTAAAAAGGCCTCTTTCGATTCTGTAAAACACGAATTGCTCAAAAGACTCACTGTAGTGGCTTTGAGTGCCTGCAGATGAAAAAATTTGTTGATGATTTGGAGGTCAACTCGCTTTGAACCGTTGAACGATCCCAACATTGTACCGTTAACGCTCTCGAAGCTATAAGCTGAAAATGACCAAAGCGGACCCCAGTGACTTACAGAGTCCGTTAAATGAAACAATAAATGAACATTAATTGTCATTTCTTTAATGCCATAAAGGTCTCTAAACTCATTCACGAAGGTCTGAAGATTCTGCCGTGCCTCGAACAAGTCCTCCTGCGAAATACACTCGCTGGACAGAGTGTATATGGTAGAGGACAAAAGTAGAAAATGGCTGAAGTACGGTCGGGGTAAAATTTCGACCAGAGCCAAGGGACAACAGAGAACAGGAGAGAGTACAGGAGAAAATTTCGCCACTCTGCGGCTTTCCAAAAGGACCTTTCGGCGAGCGATCTAGGCAGCCTCGTAATGTTGTTCGGCGGCTTTGCTTCCAGGAGACGTTCATCGACTTTTTTCCTTACTGCTGGAGCTCCGATGTACCATGCCGCATCTGAAGGGTAAATCCTAATTAATGCTGGGCTCTCCATAAATAAATTTCTAGAATATTTAACCTTTGTTTGAAGAATCGAACAAGAGGGTTGCAAGTTGTCTCATGATTCCGAGATCAACGGCGTGCATGGGATCCACTACGAAGAAGCCGACTACATCAAATGACGGTATTAAATTCAGAATCGAGGGCCCTTTCACTCCCCCTACAGCTCTTCCAAGCCTCACGGCCTCGTTGGCATATGTCGACAGCGTCGTTTGATTACGTCGTGCGCCACATTCAGGAAATACTTGAAGGTGGCCATGTTTTTTTTCTACACGTTGGCCTCGGGTGTCACAGATAGGGCAAGCGCAGGGGGCGTTAAACTGAACAAAGTTCGGGCCTGGCACTTTGCTGGACAGTCGCATATGATGGGCCCAATGTATAGTCTCGAGATTGTCTGAAAGAACGAAATTGTACGTTAGGCAATCATGAGTAACAAGTAAAAAACGCTTTGTGTTTACCAGTTTCTGTTCCTGCTTCCAGGCGATCCCATTCGTTTCAAGCTTCAGCATTTGTTTGAAGAATCCATCTCCCACTGAAATTCAAATTTAGTCATATTAGTACTTCTTTAAGTAAACGATGCGATATTGTGTTTACTACCTGTTTTGAAACGAGGTTTTCCCTTTCCAAACCAAATGGAGCATAGAATGGGAAAGTCTTTCCTTTCCTCTTTGGGGAGCTCGTTTACCATTCCCTGGATTGTCCAAAGTGACACGTTACTCGATTTAAATACCGGGACTCCGTCCCAGTTCAAAGAAAGCGAAAGAGCTGCAGGATCCTTCATGAGTGCTCCATTATGCATAGTTTGGTACATGAATCCGTCATATATATCCTCGATACCGTCAGCGTTACGCTTTGCTCTCTCAAAACGATGCGTGATCTCTTTCCCATTCTGTTGGGATTCCAGGACTGTTCGTATTTGAGGAGCAATCGGCACATCCACGTAATAACTAGAATTTTTAAGAAGCTCATTTTCTGGATAATCTGCAGAGCATTCCTCACAATAAAAAATGTTCAAGCTTCCTTCTTTCGAGTGGACCACGTCTTCACACTGAGGGCAGCAAAGGACAGTCTGTAGGGCTACCTCAGGGCAGAGCTTATCGAAGAAATATTTCGTTTTGGGTATTTTGGCGCCTACTGGCAACATTAAAGCCAGCATGTCGAGAAGACTCTGAAGAGAATTCTTAGTCAACCCAGCAGAAGTTTTGAAGGCAGCAACCAACAGAAGTGCTTGTCCGCTTGTGATGCTGGATCCGTCATATAATGGTTCCTTCCCCAGTGTAAAGTTAGAAGGGCCATCAGCCCTGAGATGTACGTTGCACTCTCTCACCTGCTGTACTCCTTCTTGATTGGTATTGCCAGCAAATGCTGCATCACTAATGCTTTCATCTCCAGAGTCAAGTTGACCATCCTCATTTTCACTATAGAACCCAACTCCTTCTAGGCTGTCTTCCACAAATTGATCGTTACTGGTTGTTGAGTTCGAAGGCCCATCGCTAATGTGATCCAGCTCATTTTTGATGCCTGCAGGTTCACGGACCGAGTCGTTCTCGCTGCTCTCGGGTTCACGTTCACCTACTGTGTGTTTAATATGTAGAGGATATTGATAAAAATAAAATTTTTCTGACTGCTTAAATTTGGACATACCTGTTGTGGCAAGTAATGTTGACGACGAGTCGTTAGCCTTTTCTTGATCAGCTTTGAAACGCCTCCACTTAGTTGTTCGAGGTTCAGGAATGCTCGAATGAGGTTCAAGATGTCTCTTATAAGGACCCTTTTTTTTCCTGCCTTCTTCGCGAGACATAACCGACATATATGTTTAACTTAATCGTAGAAAATGACAACTCTAACTTTTTTCAGATTTCAAATTTCGTAGATTGTACTGCGAATTGTAGCAGACGAAACTTCGTTGGGAAGTGACAGCTTTATTTGACAACAAAACAACATTTATTTAAGATTTTTTTTTCAATGCAAAATAGTTAAATTTCAAAGTACAACAAAAAGAAAAAAATAAATTAAAAAATATAACTAAGAATAAGACATAATAAAACTAAATAAATATATTTGCATATATGTGGCAACGTTTACTGTCTCAAGGGAACAGGGGTTGTTTCCGCACTAGAGAACGAAAGACGCCGCCAGTTCCTTCGTAGTCAAGTTCAACGCGGGAAATGTCCACCATGGAAAGAAAACATTGTTTCGTGTACTGGTACGAAAACAACGAATATTCTGTCACTTCTACCGAAAATGTAGAAGACAAATAAATGTTGCGAAATTCTAAAAAAAATTGGTCTGGTGCGATACGTCGTAGAGGGGAAAAAGAAGCCCGAGAAGGGCTGGTCTTTTTACAGAGCTAGAGTCTTGGCCACTTCTGGTAAGCAGTTAAATTTAAAAAATGGTGTGCATGAACAATTGATAAAGAGCTGTTATCTTAAGATTCACCAGACGAACTGGAAGGGAAAAAGGCCAAACTTCTGAAGTTGGTGGAAAGCGGCCAGACCGAACGAACAGCAAACGTTGACGGGGGAAGAATCGAGAAATTGGCTGTACAGCAAGACTTACGTTTACTGCGGAAAATGAAACGCATAGCTGGGGAAAATCACCCGCGTCCTAAAGTTGCCAAGACATCATGAACAAGGATAATTGCGCCGTATGGGCGCATGGCGTACATGTACATGTTGGATGTGAAGCGTGCGAAAGGGAGGGGGTTACTTCGTTAACTCCAGCAAAGTTTATTATATACTTCTGTTTTGGTATTAATATTAGACACATTATCAATCTAATCGGTTTCTCGAAATCTAATGCTGTAACCGGTTACCAGTTAGTAGAGTAACCGAATCCGCACAAATCTATGGCCGCGTATATGTCTGGTGTTTATAAAAGTGTCCGTATTCGCATTTCAAGTGCTCATGCGGAGTAAGAAACTGACGTTCCTATTCACAGGATACTTGGGACTCAATTGTTCATGTTGTGCCAAGAGATGGCGTACTCCAAAAAAATATTTCGTTAATTAGATAATACTTTGCTAAACCCAGCAAAGTTTTCTTTATACTTCCATTTAGGTGTTAACATTAGACGGCGTTCTTGAGCAACATTCTCAATTTTACGAGAACAACCACTAAGTTTCTGTGCTAATTCATTACTCAGATGAACTAGCCAGTTTTCTGGGAATGTACTCTAGTAACCGGTTACCAGTAAGTGGAGTAACCGAATTCGCACAACCCTGTACGCGCGTCTATCTCTAGTATTCGCAACTGTGCGTATACCCATTTTCGAGCGCGCATGCGCGCTCGAAAATAAAGCCGATTGAAACGCGCGCATGCGCGCACTTATACATCTCGCACGATTTCTTGCCTGACGCGCCGTGTACATACCAGAGCTGCACTGAAATTCATCATTACCATGAATTTCACAATTTTGTGCTTTTTCCCGGCGGGCACCAAACTCGGGCGATCCCCTCTGTATTGACGTACATATACATGTACGCCAAAAACGGATAACTCACCTGCAGAAAACGAAGACAGCGACCTGTTTGTTGAAACGCAGAATTTTTTCAGCGATACCTTTGACGAGACGAGCTCGAATGGTGACTGTTGCACAGTAATAACAAAAAATTCAAGTATGAAAATTTTTTATTCAAAAAATTGTTTCAGCAGGAGTTGCAGGCGACAACTTCTGCAGACAATTCTGCGGCCTCTAAAAAAGAGACCATCGAGGAGCTGCGCGAGAAGTTACAGGCAGTACAGGAAGAAAGTAGCTGCAAGATTAAAGGTAATGTAAATTTAATTATACTATAATACTCTATATAATTAAGTTGTTAAGTAAGAATAACAAATATATTATTAATTATTGATTAAAAATTATTTATTAATATTAATCTTTTAGTATTATTTAAAAAGTTATCAATTATTATTAATTGTTAATAAATTATCAATTAATCTTATATTTTAATTATGTACAATCGACTGATTTACTCTTTATCAAGCTTTTAGAGTAATGTAGTGTAGTATTAATTAAGAAAATTACTTCATAGATATTAATCAAATTACATAATTTATTTAAACTATTCTCTATTTGGTTACTGTTAATGTAAATCATTAATCAGTAATTAGAGTAACTGTCGATTTTATTTTGTCTTAAATTCCTTTTGCATTTCAGAACTGACGGAACAAATTCGGCTGCAGGAACAAGAGCTAGCAACTTTGCGTAACTTGAACTACGCCTATCAAAAACGTAACTCTGACTGATAGTGTTCCTTAATACCAAATTCTCAATTTCTTCCATTCAACAGATCTTCCGGGACTTCTTGAGAAGTTTGTCGCCAAGGAATCAGACGAGGCATCATTTGTTTCCGGCAATATTACCACGTTGAGGGCAGAAGACGTCATCTCTATATCATCATTTGATGATCTTAAGAAAATCATGGATCCAACTCCGCCGAACAACGGAGAAGCCATCGTGGGTAGCAGCGGTGCCGGAAAAGATGCCAAGGTATGAATTTATACGCAGTTATAATCATTATTTTACATAATATAACTGTATTCAAAAGTAGTTTTAATGCAGGTTTTAATTTACTTGTTTTTTTTTTTTTGAAGGTGGAAAATCTGAGCTTAATGAACTACCTGGATGCACGGTCCATCGAATCGTGCTGTGAAAGTTCTAAAAATTTCAGGAACTTGGTCAGCATGCTGATGGACAGGTTGTTTACGCAACATCAACTTAAAACGTGTTCGGCTAGAGGAAAGAAGGATAAAGAAGCCCTTCCTCAGGAAAGAGTAAATGCAATAATTGGTAAGTTGTATTTAATGTTTCCTGAATGTTGCAAATTTGTCACCACATGCGTTTTGTATCTTACAGAGGCAGTGCAGAGCCGTTACAAGGAAGCAAAAGAAGTGGACATCATCAGCAAAATGAATATAAAGATTCGGGACGCGGGCAAGAAGAAATAAATCAGACAACAATTTCTTTTTTCATTTAACAACTTTTTACATTTCCGTCCCCTACTTTGGCCTCGTGCTTCCCAGCAAATAAATACAGGAGACCACTTAGTATTTTTTGCGTAATGATTTAGTTAGTATGTTCAGTAGTGTCCAGAAAGTTCTACAACAGCTCAGTAAGAACACGTGAGAATATTGTGAGGTTTCACTGAGAATGGGTGTGAGATCTCACTGAGAATAGGTGTGAGATCTCACTGAGAATGTATGAGATCTCACTGAGAATGGGTGTGAGATCTCACTGAGAATGGGTGTGAGATCTCACTGAGAATGTATGAGATCTCACAGAGAATGTATGAGATCTCACAGAGAATACTATGAGATCTCACAGAGAATGTATGAGATCTCACAGAGAATGTATGAGATCTCACAGAGAATACTATGAGATCTCACAGAGAATGTATGAGATCTCACAGAGAATACTATGAGATCTCACAGAGAATACTATGAGATCTCACAGAGATCTCTGTTCCAAATTCTACATATGAGAATGTACCCATCATTGTACGTTCCTTGGAAGGAACGGTTGCATTCCACGCAGTATCCGCTGCATGAAAGTACAGGGTCGTGTTTGTCACCGGACAGCTCATGATTTTTTAACGCCAGGGTGCAACTGGTTTTTGTCTTTTTAATGATTGCGTCAGTAACAACATGTGACCACTGATATGGCTTTAGACGATTGCGCTTTTTTTTTGCCAGATTCATGGACATTATGGTGACTAAAAACTGATCTCCATTCTTCTTACGTGAGACATATCTTGAAGGATAAATCCTGAGGAACCCAAATTCCAGCTCATCTTGAGTGTCCTATGTTCAGAAAATAACAGTAATCCAGTGTGAATAACTACCGAATAGGGATTAAACTTGTATGATTGTGAAAAGAAACAGCCACGTTGAATCATCATTCTGCAGGACCAAACTAGAACAGCGACCAGACTCAGTGTCCTTTAAAAATTATGCCAATTATCCCCTCATCACTTTGTCCTAACAATTTCTGCCCTTTGACCATAAATGCTTATTCAACGTAATTCTTTTTTTTACCGTGCAGGAAAATGTAATTGGAATTTTTTAGATATAAAAATTTTATGAATTCTTACCTCAGCATCCTTCAAAAGTAGAGCTTGTAGCTTCGCGGCAATTCCTCTCCTGTTCTCCAGGACGTTAGTGTAACACCATCTCACATAACAGAGATCTTCCGTATTGAACAGTTTATTCGCCACTTTTTTCCTTGCTTCCGCATCATACTTAACGGACCAGTTCCAGTTTTCAATTACGTAATCTTTATTTTCACATACAACTGAAACGAATGTTTGAGTCTCTGTATCACTTCCAATTAACTCCCGTACGCTAGGTTTTTTCGGCATTTTATTTGATGAAAATAAGCTTTGTAAAGTAAGTAGTTGGGATTATACTGACAGATTTGAGCTATCAGACCTCGGACTAACTCTAATTGTCAACATTATCCACGGAATATATACCCAAAGTCAGATGATTCACAGATCAGTAAATTGGTTGACCCTTGATGACCTAAACAATTTCTCCTGAACACTAATTAAATCAAATGACAAGAATGAGTGTTCATCACATTTTCCCCATTCTTCCCTGCGAAAAATCACAATTAAGTTAACGTCAATTAATTTTTTTCACAGTTGGAATTTTTCTTTGATTTTTCCGAATCTTCCCATGTAGGAAACCCTCGTTCCCAATAGTTTTCGTTTAATTTTTACAATATTTCTTTTAGCTCCATTTAAACTGCGTGCAATTTAACTTAACGCCAAGTAAATTAGGTATCAAAGTGGGAATTTTTCTTTGATTTTTTCCGACCTTCCCACGTGGGAATCCGTTGTTCTCAATGGCATTTGTTCTCTCCTTACTATTTTGGGTAAACAGTGCCAGCTGGCATTTAATATTAACTAATAAAAAGCCTTAGCAGTCCATTCCCCCAAATCTTTGTGCCCCTCCCTCTGAGAATAACTAGTCTCAAAAGCGTTTTTGACCTCTGCCTGACCCGGGTGACCTAAGCGCGAAGTTTTGATTCTTACTAGTGCTTCTGCAAACTTAAGGCACTAGCCGCTTCAATTCTTGGCCATGTAAATCAACTACCCGCGGGGGAGCGCGATGCTGATTTCAGAAAATTAAGAAAACAACTACCAAAAAACATTTCTTTATGTTCATTTCTAAAACCTTACTCTAAAATCGACTGAAGACATATAACGAACAATTCTGTCGTGTGGGCGTATGGAGATTAACGAGTTTTTAGCATCACGCACATTACATATTTGGGAATACTAACTCATTCCTTTGTTTCTTTGAATAACACTGATCTATGCATATATTATTTGAGAAACAAATGGGCGAGCGCTAATTTGGCGGTGACATATTTTGATAACGTTTAATAAATAATTTTTTTCCAGTGCAATTTTGTATATCTGAAAAATTCGCGCGCTCCAGTATTTGAAAGTTGCAGACAAAAAGCTAGGAAAAAGTAATACCAAAGCGCAAACCGCGTCTGTCATGCGTACGCAAAAAAGTTTGTAAATTAAATTAAAAATCAGGATGGCTTGCCCCCACGCAGATAAATTCGGAAAAAAATAGTGCACACATTTTTCTATGGAAAACTGAGTCCGGTTTGTTGTAACTGTTCCACTTTTGATGTTTAAAAATCAAATAGAAGTTTTTTTTTCCATAAGAGCCCCTAATAAAATTTGCCAAGTTGCCCCCAACGGTTCCAAGAATTTTCCGCGGCCAATTTTTCCAGGGAGACAAAAGCCCGCCCTAGACCTCTAGTCCAGTCAAATTACGAGGGTTGGGCAAAGGGCGGCTCTAAAGGGGCTGGACTGCTAAGGTGGATTCTACAATTCTTTCTAACTTGTGATATGCGACTTGAAATCTTAGAGTGACTTACACTACCCAGATTCTTTCAATTTAATCGAGTTATATGTTGATTCACAAAATCAAAGTTCCAATCTCTTGATTCCGCTATGTTACCATGGCCGCAACTTCAAGGAGTCACATAATTTTCAGGAAAAAAGTATTATCTGAACATCCTACGTAGTTTCTCAGCAGGCAAGAAGTTGCCTAGCAGTTTTGTTACAATTGCATTTGTGTTATACGGTCGTAAAAAAAGATGGGATGCCTCACACTCTTAAACAAACTGACAAGTGTTCCATTGGTTTAGTTAAACTGAGACTATATAAAAAATGATTTGAGAACTTCTAATGAAACTTCAGTACTTAAGACCCTTCTTAACAAAATGGGCAGATCTAAAGAAAAGATAATTTGGTTCATACACGCAACTGCTAGGGAAACCTTTAGGTTACATGAGCCAGTTCACTGGAGTATCGCTGAGCTAGTCGTTATTATCGTATATTATTTGTGGTGTGTCTAGAGGAACCAGTCTCACTTTGTTTCAAAATGAGATCACTTGTTCACGAAGTGTCTAGAAACCTATACGTTTGCAGCTAACTACTTGATGAGTGCCAGAAACCGACTAGGAACTTAAGGTACTGTACAAGTAGTGCTGGATAATCCAAATTGAACTGTGTCTCGTAAAGAACAGGGATTTATTAAATTCCAGTGAGAAACATAGTAGCTGCTAATCTAGAAATATCACGCAGTCTGAATTGTCTGCGCTTACTGGTTTACAATAAAGAAGAAGTTTGCATCTTTCAAATTGAGAAAAGTCATTTATTTACATAGCAATCATCTGCAGTGGGCAATAGAACAAAGTCCACGACTATTAATCTGTTTTCACGGTTTTTAGCAGATATGAGTACGATTCACTCTTCGACTTTGGGGAGCGATGCAAAGGCTTACTGGATCTCGTCCGGGATGGGTGGTGGAGTTGGGAGATGGTCCCCCTGTGGCTGGAATCCATTCTCGTCAGCAACCCAAGTCAAAGAGATCTTCTGGCCATCGGGAGAAACATAAACCACATTTCCTTGGTTTGTGTTACCATGTGGTCACCGACCTGCTTCTGCGCATTAGACTCCTGGCGAGCAGTTCCGTCAGACAGGGTATAACTGTTCAAAAAAATAATTCAAATTAATTATAAACTGAAAAATAGATACTCGATCTTATTCAGTGAGGACTGACTTGGTGCACGAAGATGCAAAAGACTCAACTCCAGCTACTGCTTCCATCATCATTTCGAACGTCCGATTCACTGATTACGGTAACCACAGGGACATCACTGCTGGCACTGTCACTGCTTTGCGAAGTCCCGGCAGCAGTGCAAACAGCCAGAAGACAAGCGACGATAACCTATTATTCAAAACGTAAAATGAATATTCCAAATGTATTCACTCTCGTGTCAATTAAGAAGTGTAGTACCAGTTTCATGTTGTGTGGAGGAAGCTGGACACGTGTGTTTGTCTTAGTCTGTCAGCGCAAACTGATACTTCTCTGAAAGAACACTCTCCATTTTATACATACTTCACACATAGAGCGGTGCTTGTTTATCGACTAGATCTCACTTTCTTGAGGAAGGTGAAAGCTAATGCAGGGCTACAAAGGATGCCAAAGATGCAAATCACGCGGAACTTGTCCGATGGATTCTTATCTTGTATCTGGAAATTCATTCTGTTTCATTGTAGAAAACAAACTTGTTACGCAGATAAGTAAAAAATAGGAGTTGGGATGAAAGTTAGTTATTTTACTAAATTTGGACACATCGCATTTCTCCATCAATATTTCTAAACTCGAATTATGTTATTGAAATTTTGAAATGAATTCGGGCATTATCCTATCAACAGATAGCTAAAGTATAGTAAAAGTACGCAAGTTTAAGATTCGACTTTTAATTGTTATTGTTATTTTATAATAATAACCGATATTTCATGGAAGTTAACTATTATCGAGTCCCCAGAAAATATAAGAACAGCTAACCAGCTTTGCAGCGATATTTGAAAGTTATGCACACTATGATTACTGGAGATGTAAAGTGTTAAACAAAACCTATATTTAGTGCTTATATGCAACATTAAAGCTTTATGAAGATTTACGGAACATAACATGAGGATTACCTTATTCACGGAAAAGAACGTAGACAAACCCGATCAAATAATAGATTCATAGTTTGTTCTATGAGGGTACACTAACACAATACTATGCTTGCTGGAAAGAAATAAATGAAAGTTGTTTCGAAAGTGCAACAGAAAATTCGAAGTTAGTCTATCAGCCTCATCTTGACTACTTTTGTTTTTCAGTAGGGTTATCTGCTGAACGAATCAAGTTTAAGGATCATTTGTAAAAAACTGCACACTTAAAGTCCAGTCTGGTTTACGGACAAAGTGAGGAAACCTGTGCTGACCTCATTAGTGCATAACGTACTTTCATTCTTTATGTTAAGGTATTATAAAGTGATTTTTACTCACCTGCCTAACAAGTTTGATTTCTGCAAGCAAGCTGTGAATAAAGATCAAATGCAAGATAAAGCCCAAGGAACAAGTTCTAACGTTAACTTGGGATGTTTTAGCACCCCATGTAGCCCCTTTAGTTTTTTCTTTTTGGGAAAGAGAAAAGTAAGCAAACAAGCCCAGTCCACCTATGTGCCAAAATGTGTATAAAATAGAGAGCGTTGTCTTGGAGAGGTATCAGTTTGTACTGACATTCTAAGACAGTCGCAAGGTACTCCAACTTCCTCTCACAAAATGAAATTGGTATGGCAAATTCGAAAAGACACTCGAATGAACAAATCATATCTTACGGTTTTTTTAATAGGTTATCGTCGCTTGTCTTCTAGTTGTTTGTGGTGCTGCCCCAGCTTCGCAAAGCAGTGACAATGGTGGCAGTGAAGTCCCTGTGGTTACCGTAATCAGTGAATCGGACGTTCGCAATGATGATGGAAGCAGCAGCTGGAGGTGAGTCCTTTGCCTCCTCATGCACCAATTAAACCTTCACTGAATAGATTAGGTATTTCTTTTGAATTATAGCTAATTTGAATGATTTTTTGGAACAGTTATACCCTTTCTGATGAAACCGCTCGCCAAGAGTCTAATGCCCAGAAGCAGGTCGATGACCACATTGGTAACACAAACCAAGGAAGCGTGGTTTATGTTTCTCCCGATGGCCAGAAGATCTCTTTGACTTGGGTTGCTGACGAGAATGGATTCCAGCCACAGGGGGACCATCTCCCAACTCCACCACCCATCCCGGACGAGATCCAGGCACTCATTGCTTCGCTTCCGAAACACGAGGAGTAACAAAACCCTTGCAATAATCCTTGTCTTGCTAACAATGATTTGACCACTCGGTGTGTCGGTCAAATGTAGATGAAAGATTTATAAATATATAACACACTTATGACTGGAATGCTTTCTCTTGTAACGTTACAACAGAAACCAAACAGAACCAGTAACCCAAACAGAGACCAAATATCTTTCTGAGAGAACCTAACCGAGCTCAGCCTTAAATTACTTGTTTCCTCAACATAATAGACTCTTACTCATTTTTAGATGGTAGAAGTAAATAGATAGTTTTGTTAGTTGATTGCCGTTTTCTTAATTACACTTAACAATTAATAATTTGATTAACTCTAATGAAGGCAATAAGTTATATTCTTAAAGGGACTACCGAATGGGCCAGCTATGGAATCGGCACAATCATTTATCTACTCTCACTTTTTGTACTTTTACTTTAAGCGCTATAAGCAGACATACGACCCAGGTAACTTTTGCGAAAGAAATTCAAGCCACTTGAACCCTGAAAGAGTGTTCTTTTAAACTGGCTTAAATCCACGGGTACTATCGACGACACCCGGATCAAACGACGATGAAGAGTGACTGAAACTTTCTAAGAAATGGAAAGTGCGGGGAAGGACACGTCGGAAAATCAACAAACGGGAAACAAAACGGGGAAAATCTTGCTAAGGAGCAGAAGCTAAGAAGTTTTCATTCTTTTGACTGGACACATTGTTTTGAAACATGTATAGTTTAGCAGTGTAGTGTGCTGGATCCATTCAAGAAAACCATAAGGATACTTCATCTGAAAAATTGTTTTCTTTATATGTACTTGGCTACAGTGATGTCAGAGTTGTTATAAAAACACTATTGTGCAAGTTGTATTTTGGCTGTTGCGTTGTGTGACATTAATGCAACTTTTTACAACTGGGCTTGTAAATAGCAATAAATGGCAGCAAAGAATTATACATGTTGGTTAACCAACAGGGGATTCCTTATGAACATTACTGGAATATCTATGTTTTATTTAAAGTACTGTCTTGTCATCGGCTGCACCGTGCCGAATATTCACTTCTTGAAATACAGGGTCAGTGTACCAAGGAAAAATTTGTACTAAAGAGTTGGGACCTGCGAGCAAAGCCGAATAAAAAAAAAATTAAGGCGTATGGGCGTATCGGATCCGGCTGCCCAGGAAATCTTCATCTAAACTGATCTCAAAACTAACAAATTTTAATTTAAGGATATGTCACGTATCTACCGTAATACAAAATGATACAAACAAACCTTCAGTATAACACCTTGGAGCTATTTCCAATCTATTTCTATTTTTCAAGGACGTAGAACTCAACATGCCCGATGGGGAACTCATATGATGAAGACCAAATATTTTCTTTGTAAAATACATTAAAAATCGGAATGGAAACATCTGGGGATCGTCTAGACACACAAAATACAATGAATGCTCTCGTCAACGAACAGATTACAAGGTAAACCACATACACGAGTCAGTATTAATCAGTTTCACTGGCCTGCAACTCCCCATAATTATAGTTCAGCTTTAAGTAGATATAATAAAATATATTTCAAACAACAACGGCATTCATAGTTCATAGAACTAACCTGTCCTTCAAACCGTCACGATGAACATTGATAATATCACAGAAACGGAATAATCGTTTAAAGCTGAAATGGCTGGCTGGTGAAGGGTTATGATAAGACATCGGCTGCTCAGTTTGAGATGGGTTCAAAACGTTCTGGATGAGCAAGTTCTAGGTACAGACGAGACTGAAGGAATCTTGGATACGACCCTGGTTCCATAAGGCCTTGGACCCATTTCTGGGCCCGGTGAAAAGCGTTCGGTTCCAGGTTGTTGGACTGCAGATTGTGAAGGATCTGCAAACAGGTCTCCGAATCGAGATTCACCTAAACTTTCATCAATCATTAACTACTTCTTTATACTACAATTAAATTGTTATGAATATAATTAACCTCTCTGGGTGATTCCACAGCAATGTACTCGTTGTAAATTTTGCGAGCACAATAAAGAATCTTCCGGGGCTTTGTTACCTTTTTGTATTCTTCACACGCAAACCAGAAATCCAGATTCTCTTCGCTGAATTCTCGTTGCAAGAAAGCTCGGTACAATAACGCCCCATCTACAATAAAGTTTTAGAAAATTACTCAATATGTGTTCAATACTCTACAAATCCACAATACTTTGTAAGTTGACAACTAGATCCAAATATCTTCTTGAAGATGGCGTTCATTTACGCACTTGTTATTCTATAGTCATAAACAAAATCCGACATCAAATACTAAAAAAAAATTAAATAAAATAAATTACTAAATGAATCAAACAGAATCTTCCATCTGATAGTTAAGTCGATTCATGATAAGAACAGCTCTCAGATGAATCAAGAAAACAGTGAACCAAAGTCGGTATAAACTATTTGCTTTATTGGCATTATTAATATCATATAAGACCAAAAAGCAAAATATATTATGAGGACCTCTCATCCGTAAGACTGAAGAACTTGGTGTATAATTGGATCCTGTTCAAGCAGAACCAAGTTCTGACTTACTCCATGGAAGAGCTAAAAGCCCTATTAACTATATTATTACAGTTATATATTATAAATAACCTATAATAAATTATGTACTGAAAATAATCTTAAAACTTGAATCTGAAACCTGAAAAAATTAATTAAACCTGAATTGAACCTTCCTATGACAATAAAATTAATATATTTTTTTACAGCATCTTACATATCTTTATCTCTTATCTATATAGTGTAAAGCAATAACTTGGCTTGGTACTGCCACTTTTCCGAAGAAAATATATGAGAAAACGACTACTAATTCCAGCAAATAATGTTTTGATATATTTCTGGCACATTCTAATATTTTTTACAGTTATAACAGATTAATTCGACTAATAGTTGTAAAGAATAAAGTACAGTTTGATGAAACGAGCTCACTGAACGAGCTGGCCCACACGAGAGCTTCCTGAGGTTGTGGCTTTATCGAATGGCTCGTCTCTTTTGCCCGTTGGTTCCATAATCCCAGACGATTTTTCATCTTTGTGCTACATGAAGTCAAACATCAATTAACTTAATCTAATTACTATTAAGCCAATGAAGAGACCACCTCTTAAAATATTTTTCAAGGACGTTCGTTCTGTTCTTAAAACAATTTGAAGGACTCGCTGGATTTTCAAAGGACAAGCAAACTTCTTTGTCGTGAATCATTTTGATCAAGTCAGATAAGTTTCTCTGAGTTGTTTGGAGCACCTTTTCAAAGGATTTACTAAGGTCCTTACCTTGTAAGTGGATATATATACACGCGTGTTGATTTAGCATGTACGCATGTCAGGAACATCACGCGGTATATTAGATTAACCAAATATGTATAACATATTTCTCTTTGATGTGTGCTCTTGTTCCTAATTTGAAATCTTAACAAGGAAGGCTTTACTCAAAGGAACAGGATAGTAGGAATAAAATATTTCGAACATGATATAGTGTCAAATCTGGATCACTTGTCTTTCCTGCTACGAATTTTTTTTCCCAGAATGCTGTTCAACTGACGACTTCTTATTCGGTCACCGTACTTTCAAAAGTATTGTGGTTTCCGATTATCTTTGTTAGGGACAGGATCCCAAAGACTTGCAGATATTCCATAATGCTTACGATCAAGAAATCAAAATGCGTAAGATAAGGAGAGCAAGAGATTTAGCAACTACACGCAACAACTACTTTAAATTTATTGAAGTCTGAAGTTTTAATTCTTAGTAGTGGCAGGGTTGAACGATATACGATTTTTGTCATGTCGATTCGACGTGATGTACGAAACGAGATATTCCCATACAACAATACATCAAACAGTCCCAAGTCTTTTTTAAACCGTATCTCTCTACCTTGTCCGAAACTTCCAGTAATCTTCGTACACTGATGTCCTGTTATCACTGTTATCAACCTGTTATCAACATTTTATCTCCATGTTATATCCGTGTTATCATATGTTATCAAATTATCTTCGCACACTTTTCCTCGGAGTTTCGGAGCCCTTGAGTAAAGGGCGATTTTTGGGGCAGAGTTATCTGTAATAGACTATCAAATTGGTCATTTAAACAAACTCAGAGCAAAACTATCTCATATCGTACAACACATGTAACTTGAAAGCGAAAGCTATATTTTATATACAAGTAAAATTATCAAGCAAGGACAAAGTTAGGAGAAACTCCTCCTAATATTGCCAGAAGTAACATAATACAATACTTCAACGTGTAATAATACAATAAAATTGTATAACGCATAGTTTTTCTCGTCTTCTTCTTTCGCAAACGGAACAGAGATACGATACTAGGGTTATTAAGACGTGCGAATGGAGAAATCAACTTGCCTAGACATCCTGTGATACTCCTTTGATACCAGTGTATACAAATTGTATACTGATTTTTCCCTACAAGCAATATTAACGAGTGATTACTTTGGCCGCACGCACGGCTCAGTTCTTAAATAAAATCTTATTACCGACAGACTGAATACTCTGAGTAGGATGCGGTGAGAGAATAGTATCCTAGATGTTGCTAAAAGAATATTGGATGGCTTTCATAAGAAGGAAAGATACAGGAAGGAAGGGATGGTACAGTACGAATCATTAACCGTGAAATACATCCCAAACATGTTTACACATAAACTGAGCTTCCCAACAAGCAGTGTACTAAATTTTCAGTGCATTTAGTTATAAAACTAGTCTTTGATGAAAAAAATTAAGTATGGAATAAGTAACTCAAACAAGGTGAATGTATACTAGGGTAGATTGGTTAAATAAATGGTAGTATTATTCCATTTAAGTCTTGGCAGATACTCTCCTATCACGGAATACTAAACAAAATAATGTTTATCAATATTAGCCCTCAAGTGAAATTTTTCCTAGTCATTATTTGTATTCTTCAGACGATTTAACTGAATATTTCATTGTGAAACTGCAGATTTAGACCAGTACCAATATTCTAAAACAATATTGACAATAACAATAACAGCATGGCTTCGTTTTCCACGTGGGCTTTTTGTTACTAAACAATAACACAAAATAGAGATTTAGGGAAGCAAATCACGTAGCATGACGCAGTGTCCGTGGCAGTGCTTCCACTTTGAAGGGAAATTCCCTCAAGTAGGGAAAATGGGGAAGAGGGAAAAGGGAGAATGGGGGAGTTTACAAATGTAGCTTTATTCTATAGTAAGAGAGTTCGACATAATAGAAGAACTAAAAGAAAAATGAAACTAAGAGAAAACTGCATCTGTGGGAAATAGTCCACGAGACTATCCCCCAGCGGTAGCCGTACGAGCGGGGAACACCCTCTCTGACTACCTCAGATGCAGGTCCGTGCAAGAGGTACAGGATAGCAAAGCAAAAGAGAAGGCCAAGGGACGGAGCAAGAGTCAGATTTATAGCACGGAAGGGGAAAACGGGAAATTGATATATTCAAGAGGAGGGGAAGAAAAGGGAAACAGTGGAAGCACTGGTCTCCCTGGTATTGAACAGGTTCCTGGAAAATAAATTTATTTGTTCCATAAAACTGGAATTCATCACAAAGGATCTTGAATAGTACATCAGCATACGGTTAACCAATTAAGCCAATATTCTGGATGGATAACTGGAGGTGCCGTTCTTTGATTATCTAGAATGTGTACTATACCCAAATTTACTTCATCAAACAGTCAGAAAATTTTGAACTTTTATTTTAGTAGGCTGTCGAACGAGTTTTTTAAATCTGAAAAATAAATATTTAATTGTCTTATAAGCTCATATTTTATGCATAATTATTTCAGTTGGACTGGCGTATATGGCGGCTTATTGGCATAATACTTTACATATGAAATTGAAAACATTTTGAAATCTCAAAAGTAGTTAGTTCAGCGTATGGTATACAACGAATTCCTAATAATTGTCATCCTCAAACGGAATTTTATTTTCTACTAATTCCTAAATTCGGAAAATTTTTCTTAGAGGGCCTGAAGGATTCAGTCCAGACGAATCTGCTCCTCCTTGTGGTCATTAGCCATTTCTTCCATTTACAGTCACCCTGACAGTACCTTCAAGTTGTCTGGGCTTTCCAGGAAGCCTTCGTCAATCTGGTTTGGTCTCTCCAGTTACGTCCGATAGTATTGCTAAAACTACGTACAATCAAGGTCTCAGTTACGTCTTTGCTTTCTACGCCAGCAAAGATGTTGCATAGTACTATTTCTGGAAACGTTTGCTCAATCAGCTGAGATAGATAGATACATACATTACATGAGATACATTAGCTGGAGCGATGGTTTATTGGTTTATGTTTAGTAAAAATCCGAATTTATCTGTCCATACCTGTGCAGGGCTTTTTTGTTATTGGCCTGAACTATTGAGTCTCAACAATACTCTAAGTGCCCCCAAAATGGGGGAATACAAAAATCCTTTAAAGTCCCACCTATCCGTAAAATGTCCCCCTTTTTTAAAAATCCACCTCAGGTCACTGCGAGGTCATGGAGGTGAAGAGAAATCCTCTAGGGAGTTACGAGGAACGCTTATAACGATCCTTAAGCTCAGGTCATATTTTGCTTTCGGCAATAAACCCATTTGGTTTATACCCGTATACTACCCACCGTCGAGTAGCTACTACTTTATGGTCCTACGAGAATAACAGCAAACTGTTACAATTTCTACTTCTATATAGACCTTAGCATTAAGCTCCACCCTCAGCTACCCTTTCTTTCTTTTATTGGTTCAGCCGCCTGAGAGGCGGTGTTTTTCTTGGAGAAGTCAAAGGGCAGAACGTTCCAAGAAAGGCTGGGTACAACGTCAAAAAACTCAACACGGGCTCTTATGGACGAAAAACTTTTATTTATTTTTTTCATTATGAGAGCTCAGTTTACTATGAAAAAGACGTCCTGTCTCATGTAGATCACGATTTTTATTATTTTTTGTCGTGAGTATCCAAGGTGGGACAAGTTAGTTTTGATTTTTAAATAATTTTAAAAAACTCAAGTGGTACGCTTCTGACTGACAGGGTGCCGTTTAGGTACAACTCCAGTTTGTTTATTCCTGTACAACTTCAAACATAGCTGTTGGCTTCCTTGATAATGAAATGTCAGTAATAAATGCTTGTTATTTGCTTTTTCGAAAAATTTAAAGAACGTTGGTTTCACATTGAGTGCTGTTCGTTGTCCACTGTTCATTTTGCAGAGACGAACCAGCAAGTCCGATCTTGTGCCGTGCTTGTTAGTTTCTTTTCCTGAAGTTTGGTGTATCATTTAATAAATTCACCTGATTTTCAGAAATTAATGAAAGTAAAGTTGCCATTATTATATTCGCATAGTGGCCAATGCAAAAACCAAATTTTGGGTTAACTTTAACTAGTGAACGGAGAACAAGGCTCGTGTTTCAACGAGCATGCCGGGACAGAACTTTGGTTTGTCGTTGGTTCTCGTGCTCCCGACATATTAAACTCAATGCAATACACGAATTTTCTTAGGCTGCCATAAGTTTAGGACTTAATATACGTGTTATTCTGTTCACGGCATGCAAACCTGTCTCGCACCTGTTATCAACTCGAGACGTTTCCAGATACAACCATTCGTTCACCTTCATTTACCCCTCTATCCAAATTAAAACTGGGACTGGACAAAATATAAATTTGTTGTCAACGCCTTGAGTCGCGAGTCATAGTTGCATCTGTCACAAGCGTAATGAAAATATGCATATTTGGCGGTACAAGATTTTGTATCTTTTAGTTGTTATTGCTATCTGCTGTCTGCTAGGCTATTCTCTGTAGGTACGGTTGCGCTAGTACGAGAAAATAAAGAATACCGTTTCCTCGCTTGACTGAGCACGTCGAAGAAAGGCTCTTCCGCTTTAGGGAATAGAGGTCACTTAAGGAGGGGTTAAAGTGATTTTTAGGGCTGGACTGCTAAGCTCTATTGGAAGTAACGCAAAAAATTACGATTTTATAAGAAATGGGAATTAAAAATTTTCATCAAAATTCACAAATGCATAGCTAATACGGATAGCTGAAAACGAGCAGAAGTAGAACGTAAGACAAAGGTTTCGAAAACTAGCAACAGCTTGAGAGGAGGCTCCTCGGCTTCGGTGGACTAGACGCCATGTGCAGTAGCACAGGCTTGCTCCGTGTAGCTCCAAGCGTGGTGTTTGAGAAACCCGACAGGTGACGACAGGAACGTGCCGGGCCATCACACTCCGCCATCTGCGGAAAAGCAGAGGTATTACCTACCAAAGACGAACAAACTCACGAAGTTACGGAAAAACTATTTGTCTTTGAGAAGTCTCACATGGTCATGATAGGCGAAGTCCTTTTCTCTCGCGCAGTTTAGCATGTGAAATTCTGTGGTACCGTATTCCATCTACGATATGGCTTATGGGGATGCGCTGTTGAATTGCGCTGTTGCACCACACCAGATAAAATCATTCGGTGTGCAGCACCTTTAAGCTTTCATTTCATTATTAGTGCCCGAGTACTATAGGCCATCTAGTGGACGTCATGACTTCTGTGACCGAATATGTGTACCCGTTACCCTGAAAGTGGTAAACTTGATGTTTTTAGTAGCCGGTTCTGTGATTGGAATGCTGGGCAACTGTATTTTGATTGGTCTGATACTCAAAATACCAAAACTGAGAAGTCCATTAAATGTTATGGTGCTCTACATCGGCATTCTTGACCTTCTCCATGTATGTGTCAAAGGATTTCTTTACGGCAAAAAAATTTTCCATGGAAATATAGTAAGCATAGCATACTAGTTAAAGCAAGACATTTAGGAATAGGATTTTAATTGTCTGTAGGGACTGTCGCCGTTAGAGTGTAAAATTCTAATCTGCGTACTATTTTTTGCGAACTTCGGAGTTTCCACTCACGTCACTGCCATCGCCATTTACCGAGTCCTGAAAGTAACAGGCTTCACTCGGCTCCACGAAATAAAAGTAATTCAATTTCTAAGAATATTGCTGAATTTTTCATGCCTAAAGCATTCTACTTAAGTTTGTAGCAGGTGCTATAACGGTATCGACAATTGTTGCAGCAACTGGAATTGTCTTAGTCTTACTATATCCGGATTCATCCTATTCAAGTTGCATATCGAGCGCTGATGTCCTGTACGACAAACAAACTACAACTAACGATTTTCTGTACCCACTTCTTTATACTCCAGTATACGTTATTCTGGTTGTAACAGTCATCGGAAGCTACACGCGAATTGTTGTATTTACCCGCCGACATCGTCAGCAACAAAAAGCTCGACTAAGAAAGAAATGTAGAACCAAGGTAAAGTTTTTCTAGTGAACCATAAGTCACAAAATTAAAAGTTTTTCTATTACTAGATTGACTTGGCTACGAACGTGTCGTTGCTGTTAGTATCCCTCGACATCTTACTTGCCTATCTTCCGTTCATCATTCTAGGATCGATTAAACTGAACGTTTCTTCCAGTCCCGGAAGATTCTATTGGATCCTTAACTTAAGAACCTTTTGTGTAACGCTCAATATGTACAGGTAAATCTTATACTTCCAAAAATTTTCCAGTAAAAGAAAATAGTTTTGACTTCTCCAGTTCTGTGCTCAATCCGTTTGTCTACTTTTTTGGGAACCGTCACTGGAAAAAAATCGTTTGGGAAGAGCTTGACAAAGTTATGCTACCGAAATGTTTCCGCAAGAAACACGCCACTGAAACGAACGTTGCACAAGGGCAAAATTGCGAAACCAATCCGCCGATGGTTGTCCATGACTTGCCTCTATCAACCGAAAAGAGCAGTGTCATCAATAAAACCGCTTCTACGTCCTAATCGTACAAATATTCGGATGATCCACTATGTCTGAAATTTTTTTACAGTATCAGTTTAAATTGTTTATATATAACACACTGACAATTTCCTTATTGAAGAATATGAGTAAACATATTTTATTATTTATTTATTTCTAGTAATTCTTAGCAATTATCTTTTCGTCCCAAATTCGCTGCTTTACATTGGTTTCATGGCGGCTTGTTTCCGTAGGGCTATTTTTTCTTATGTCAACGTTACTCACCCCCAGGCATTATAATGCTAGACTAGTTATAAGGAGGGAGTACAATGGAGCACTTCTTAGAACTTTGTTATTCAAACCCACTACAAAGGGGAATGGAACAGAAGATGCATATTACATACATATTGCATACCTCTCCCTAGGAGATTCGTAGCGCTGAAAGTTAATAATCCAATAAACGCAGCCCTCGATGCGAAAGTATATCCAAGCATCATTAGGCTGGCTTACAAATGTAAAGAAAAGAACCCTTCGTGCTCTTTATACGGACTCGTAATGTAATAACGAAACTTTGTAAATTGGTGCATAGACCAGTTGGGTTTACTGTACTACATATATGGTTATATAAAGCCTAACGAACAGTAGAGAGGCAGGGAACTTTTGGTTCCTATGCAAAACTTTGACCGTGTCCTTCTTTTACATATAATAAATTAGGATATTTTTCCTGAAGTGTTAACCATTTCACATGTCAAACCCTGGGGGTTCTAAAAAAGCTGTCAAAAAGCTATGTCAGTACGGGACTTTCAGTATCTGAACCCACCACTAGTTGCACTTCTAAGCTCAAAGAATCTGATCACTTGCTTTTGCTTCATGATCCCAAATACGAACTGGAGCGAATAGAGTCTACCTCGGAAGTACTGGATACTGATATCAATGAAACAATACGTGCACTTTCCGAATCCAGTAGCGCGGACGTTAGACGAATCTAGCCATGGCATCAGCACAAATTTTAGCTTCTTGCAAACCACGATATTCTCTTTGGACGTCCACTTACGTGCTTGCGAGCCAAGCTGAAAAAGTTTGCAAGAGCACGAGTCGAATGATTGACGTGAAATGCAAGTGTCACTGACTTTGTCGTCTATTACTACTCTACCTGGTAATCTTACAACATTTTCTAGAACTCCCATTCAAATATGAAAGAAAACTAAAATCATATTCTTCGAATATTGTGCTGTTCAATCAAAGGATAAGGTTAACAGTGCACTGATTCCGAGAATTTTCTTGGAATAGCCTATTGTAAAAAAAACAACAAAAAATGAAAATAAGTAGATCAAGCCATGGAATACGGGTACAACGATATAAGACTTTTTTGTCATTACGGAACCAAAGTAGTCAGATCTTGGATGTTAAATCTCCGGGATATTTAAGGAATTCCTGGTTTGAAATATATTTTAAGAGAAATTTACAACAACAAAAAAACTGCCCCTGCTAAGGCCAAGATGAGGCTGCCTTCCTGTCGCTCTTTGTCCCTTTCACGCCACTCCACTGCTAACTCAACATAAGAGAGTAAGACATCAAAATTCAATGGAACTGGAGAGTTTAAGTTGTGATGTGGAAGTGTTTCATTCTGTTAAAAGAAGAAGTTTGAGTTTTTTTTAGTATTGATTATGAAATTATTATATTTGTCATATTATTGATAATTAGTTCAAGTAAATTAAAATTTGGCTCGCCAAATCCGTGGCCGTGTTCGTCGTAAGATTAAAACTTGTAAAGCGAACTCAAGAATAAATTATTAGCCAGTATAGATTGCAGCGTTTGCTCTGTCTATTCACTAACATTACTTTTCAAAGTATGTATTGTGCGCTGCATTCAGTTTTCCCATCACTGATCCGTTTAGTTTTGACTGCAAGTTGTTAGGCAGCTCATATAAATTAAGCTATGAAACATGTAACAAGTCCTGCGGGATGGAAGGGGATAATCCATGCACCTTATCGATCAGTCGTAATTCTGTCCCTGGGTTTTTGTATCGTATATCTTAAATGGAGAATTCAATAATGTATTCTTCCCTAAATGGACAAAAGAATTAAAGACACAATCATTCAAATCTTATTTAGATTTAGACAATACGGAGAACGCGGTTTAGAGGACATTTGGGAGAAGGACACAGCAGAACATTTGCTTTGTTTTCTTGCTTTCTGCGGTCAGAGGTGTTGGAACCGGAGTGGCAGGGTGGGCGACCGCCACCCCTAGAACTGGACATTTGTTTAATATTTTGCATACGAGTACATGCAATAATGACTTTTCGCCACCCCTACCCACTGAGGCTTCGTTTACCACCCCTACTTACTGCATCTTCCGACGCCACTGTCTGCAGTACTCGATTATGTAATGCATCAAAAATGGTGTGTTGACTCAATAATATCTCGGAAAAGTTGCGGTTTCTCGTTGTCTAATTACTGGGATAATTCTATCATAAACAGTGAATGCTGTGCTACGAGAAGGAATTCTCTACTCGCTATGATTCGCTTCAGAGGAACAATACCAATTCGACCGGTTTTGTCTTTAGCGTGTCGACATTATGTGCGATTCTGTTGTGTTTGAAAGAATTGACGGAACGAGTTGTGTTTAAATTTTCCTGGAATATAGTTATTTGCATGATATCGTCAGTGACGTATACGTAAGTTACAAGGAAGTGAAAACACCCCCCTCCCTCCCCGTCCATCTAGTGCGTACGAATTACGTGCTGAATTGACGCGCGGCAATGCAACAAGCACACTCGGGACACGAACCTTTTCGCACAATGTTGATAATTGTTGATAAGAGTAATAAGTTGTATTCACAGTAGTCGTAAAGGGTCATAGCAGTGGATACATAATGGTGTCTCAATGGCTAAGTAATTTTGGTTGTTAATCGTTACAGTAGCTGGCGTCTGAGCAACAATTATTATGGCATCACTATAGGGAGCAGTTACTATAGAGTATTGGTTTTACCAGAATTAGTGAATTGAAGTGAATATACTGCACTTTATCACGGAGTATAAGTATTCGCAGCACTAGTAGCAATGGTTATGGTCGTAATGGTCGTAACATATGTTCTACTAGTGGTATGAGCAGAAAGATGATCTTAATTTCACTAGAGCAATAATACTGGTATAATATAGTGTTGGAGATACAGAAGGCAGCACTGCAAATAAGGAGATTTTGATACTTAACGGTCGTAGCAGTAGTACTAGCGTTGGTTCAGGAGTACTAACTAGTAAGCAAATCGTTTATGATCCAAGTAATTTCAAAGCCTAAAGACCAAACAAAGGAATTGAGAAAACAGACACAACAGGAATTTATAGCACGGTTTAAATTGTGGCCACTACTACGTCAAGGGCTAGTTTGGTAAAAACTATTTCCTCGTCCAGCACAAGGTAGAAGTAAAAAAATGCCATTCATCTGGTGACTTATTAGGATCAAGAAGATCAGTACGGTTAAACACAAGTTACTGTTAATAGGGTTGTCAGTGAATTTCTTAAAAATGCGAATTTCTGAACGAAATTTTTTTTTCAAGTTAAGCATGTTTTCAGTATGTCCTGTGAATTTTTTCAGAATTTTCCTGTCGGTAGTTTGGGTACAGGAATTTTTTTCCTGAATTTTTTTCTGAATTTTTTTTTTGACAGGAAATTAAATTTTTTCCCATTGTAAACGGAAAATTTGGCGTCCGCGGCGGTACAAAACTCTTCAAAACCGTTTTCATAACTTTGTGTAATGCTTTGCGGAATCAGCTGTTATCAGCGGGCGCGCGCGCGGAATTCAATAATGGCTGCCGAATTTAGTTTTTCAAAATGCACAGGATGGTGGCAAAACGTATGGATTTGAGACACATACCAAAAAAAAGCTAATTTTTTGCTCTATCCGAAAACCTGCGGGGCAATAAGGGTTTTTTGACTCCTTTAGGGTGAAAATTGCAATAATTCGATAGAATTTTCATTTTTCTAAATTCTCGTCTATTCAATCGCAATTTTCACCCTGAAGGAGTCAAAAAACCCTTATTGCCCCGCAGGTTTTCGGATAGAGCAAAAAATTAGCTTTTTTTTGGTATGTGTCTCAAATCCATACGTTTTGCCACCATCCTGTGCATTGCTTTCAAAGTTTCGCCATAAGAATGTAATGGGAAAATTTCGGTAAAAGTTTGGGAGCCATTTTAAAATACTTGTCCTTCTTCAAAAGCACTAAGAATTTAACCAGACACACTCAGATCTCTTTACTGCAAAATGCAAAAATTTTCATATTTTTATCTTCTTTACTTCACGAGAAAATCCTTGCGGACACGACATCTGTTGGTTTACAATGGAAAGAGATAATTTTGTCTGTCAAAATTCTGCTAAATGGTACTGACATACCTACTGTTAATTAACTTTTAATAAAAGGGGGAAAATTGAAATTGGACTATAAAGAGTTAACTCCGTGTTCCTTACCTGAAGCTTCTAGTGAATTTCCTGGATATTCGGATGTTCGGATAATCCGAATAGTGGCCTGAGATTCGGATACAAAATTTGTATCCAAATAATAAAATAATTTTTAACGGGACCTTTGCGCATAGTTTTTTTTTCGTTGAGAAAATACAAACTTAACATTGTGAAAAGTCCCCTTTCATAATTTCACAAAGAGATCAGGAAGGATGCCGTTAGCTTAACTTGTGTCGTACTTCAATTTTGCTTAAAAGTCCCTAAATCCCGGTATTATTAGGTCAACTTTCAAATAGGTAGAATGCGTTATTTGCTTAATGGTTTAGGAATTACGAACAAAAAAGTAAGTAACAACGATTGAAAGAAGTCGTTACTGATACACACTGGGGAACAGACGAACGTTCAAGTGGAATCGTCCAGCATAAAGATACTGCGAAAATATTCACCATTGTAGAGCAGATTGAACCTTTGCTAATTAGTCCACTGAGAAGTTCCATCACTTCTTCTGAGCAACGCCGATGCTGAAGAACTCATCAGTTTTATTTTTTCACACATTCATCGCATGTTTCTCCCATTCCTCTTAAAAACACACTGAAAATAACGTTCATACAACAGGATTTACCCCACACTTCCAAGAGGGGAGTCCAATATTGTAGGTAGGAATGCAGTTAGCCCTAATATATTATTTTTATTTATTTGTCTTGTCCTATGAAGGATCTTTGAGGATCTTAATTTTTCGAGATAACTCAACCCTTTACGATTTAGTAAACACGCCCCAGAGTCTTCGGCTATGCTCCATCTCCCATCTCAACGGAAAATATTTCAAGCCCGTTTTAAAACCGAAATACACAATGAAACGAAAAAAGAATTTCATATTAATAATAAGCAATTTTTTCTGCACAATCTCTTTTAGTTTTTGTAATTTTTAAGTAATAGTTAGTTCTTTTTAATATATGCGCATTATATATTTACCCATCTGACAACGGTGCGTGTGTTTGAAAACGATGGTGAATGTAAACAGCAAAAAGAGGTAGGTAAATTCTTTTCAATAATACTCGGCTTGTACGCCACGAATCTTTTTTCTGACTTAAATTGGGGCTTTATCAGACTCTGCCCTTTCGTTTGGTATATGATTCGTTGAGTAAGAAGCTGTTTTCGTGGAGAAAGTGCGAAAACTCTTTTGGATGATTTCCATATTAACGTGTTTGTTGTTGTGTTTAGGGCTCGATGTGACGTCTGCAACAGAGAACTTCTTCGAAAAACTTGGAAACCCACATGATGGGACACAGCAACAATCATAAATACAAATGCAAGGAATGCGGGAACACGTATCGTTCCCATCATGATTTGCACGACCACTGCGTCGAAAAACATGATTCAACGCCTGATCTCTTAATATACTGCAAGTATTGCAAGTCATGTTTTTCAAAATACAGATGCTTGAGAAGACATCTTCTAATTCACAGAGAGCCCTCAGATGAAAACACACCGCCAAAGTTTACCTGTGATATCTGCATGGAAAGGTTCACGGAGAAGAAAAATCTGAAACGTCACGTAGCTGCACATGAGACGAAAACAGCGTATAAATGTCCGAAGTGTGAAAAACAGTATTCGAGGAGCGATGCTTTGAAACTCCACCAAAAGAAATCTCACCGAGAAGAAAGCCAGGTCGTTCTTCAAGAGTTGCTGAAATGTAACAAATGTGATCTTATATTTCTAAGTCAATTATCTAAAGAAAACCACGAGTCTTGCTGCGGCCAAAGCGAGTATTAATTTTTTAACTGTTTCAAGTTTTTGAAAAAAAAATTATGATATTGCATTTAGTCTTGTCTATTCATCAGATCTGTGAAAGAAGTCTTTCAAAGTTGTAACAGTGTTTGCAATTAAATAAGAATTGAAGGAAACAAATAAAAGAGTTTAATTTTTTTATTCTTAATCATCGTCATATTCATCTGAATATCCAAAGACGTCCTCAGTCCTAATGTTTGATCTTATGTGACTGTTTCTTTCTCCATCGAACCTGTGGAAAGCACGGATTGGTTTGGAAATCGGCGCAAAATCATTGGGTCCGGGCAAGTCCTTCAGACGTCGCTTCCTCTTCTTCCCACGACTTGGAGCATCGAACAAGTGATCCTAAGTTAGAAAAGATTTAAAAATTACTATTTTTTGGCATATTGAATAAACTTACTTTAATAACAATTTTTGAAATAAATTGCTCTGGAGCTTTAGGGCTCGACAGAGGGCCAACTTCTTTTTCCAGCTGGTCTATTTTGATCAACGGCGCACTAGTTAATCTAGCATTTCAGCCCCTACAAGGACAAAGTTTGTATTACATTACTTAGCAAGTCATTTCAATTTGTTACGGGTCGGTTCTGATTTTGAACTCCAGATGAGCCATTCCATGTATCTGGGGATGGTATGGGCGTTAGGAACGCCATTGTTCGCTCCCGGTGCGGTTGCCAGACATCCATAAAACGTCTCATTCAGCTGGCTGCTTACAGACCTCGAGTTGAAGGTACCTCGCGCAGACAAGGCGTACATTAGAAGGTCAGCATCAACTGAAGAAACCGCGGTTTCAAACGTCTGGATGGGAACTCCAGCAACATAACTTTTGGGGGGTGGGAAGTGATCCAGATCCACGAAGGACAAAAGATAATTCCTGAACCTAACATGGAGAGACAAGTTATGAAGATTAAAATTTACGAGTAATAGTTAAAATTTTACCCGAGTTTTTTAATGCACCTATCCACAGCTGGTAAGCCTGGGGTGTCGTTAGCCTCGAACCAGTCTCGAATGATCTCGCAAAGTTCAGCCGACTGCAGCTTTCCCAGATTCTGGAGGACGTCTTGCACCTCCCGGGAAACCATTATTAACGCAAAGTCGGTGTTCTGCATGTCTATTTTATCCTCAATTAGAGAAAACTTCAGCTTCGTGGTGTTCTGGGACGCAACTTGCAAGAAATCAGATCTGCTGCTTTTCCCAACATCTCTGCTGCAAATGGATGATCTGAGGCGAGTTAGAATATGGGTGTAGTCCACCTTGTTTACCACAAGATGACCTGCTCCTTCATGGTATTCGGGAACCATGAACCACTCAATGGCTCCAAGTCCATCGATGACGAGGTCATGATCAATTCTTGAGGCATTCTTCCACGCTTGAAGTTTCTCAGGAAAGGTCCATTCTGCGTAGGATACCTCAAGGAACAGCTTGGGATAGCTATCGCCAAGGAGAGTTTTCGCACACAGCGCCGACAGTGAGGGAATTGGCTTCGATTTCTGCTTCCTGGTAGTCCCTGTATGCTTCAAGGTGGTTTGTTTGGCATTGGTTCTTTTTGATACAGACTTCTTCTCCTTGGTCGAATTCACTCGGCTGTTCTCTTGACTTGCCTTTTGTACAAGTTGTCGGCACGTGGATGGAAGACGCCCGGAAGAGTTTCTCTCCACAATGATTCCTGGTTTGTTGTAACAAACTTCAAATGTCACCGAACTGAACTTGTTGCAGTCAACAAATGCGCTGACAAGTTGTTTTTTGGACAATCGCTGAACTGTAGCCCAGTGTTGACGATAGTTCAAGTTTTGTAAGCGGAGCACCCCGAGTATCTCTCTGGATGAAAGGGAGATATGGCCCATCGAATGAAATGGCAGCGCAATGTCCTCCGGCTCTGCTAATTTCCATCACCAAAGTATCCTTAATGCTGCGTATACTTTCCATCTCGTGCGACCTCCCTTTCTTGACATATCCGACTATGCAACTGTTCTGCGTCTGCTTCGTTTGCAACCTGTCCGCGGTCGATCCCATGAATGCTACGAGTTCTGTTGCAGGCTGAAGCATCAAATCGTTCGAGAGGCGAGCACGGTGGCAACTTAGTATAGTCTGTTAGCTCTGCAAAATTGGTGTCCATCGAGAGCGTAGTGTCCACCCTGACATATCGGCTCCGGTATAGTGACGAGAGTGACAGATTCAAAATGTCCTGGGTAGTCAGGAGGGTGCTCTGCATGTTCTGAAGGTTGTGAAGCCGGCTTGAGTTGAATGATATAACTGTGGCGTAACGCGAGTCCTGCATTCGACCTGTCTTCGACTCCTTTTGCGCGATGTCCTTGTACTTTGTGAGCCACTTTTCCGTCTGGTTTATTTCGCTTTGCAAAGCTCTCTCGGTTGTTCCAATTGCTTCGGCGAATGAGACTGAGCAGCTCAGTAAGTCTTCACTGTTAAGGTTAGTGCTCAGAGCGGACTTTTGCAAATTTCCTATCGCAGCTATTTTTTGTTCGAAAGCTTGGTCTTGCTTGATTACAGACATCCCATCCTTCTCGAATCCTGCCAGATCAACTCTGCCGACTCCGTTCTTCACACCAGGTTGTAATTTCTTTCCATCAAAGGAGACAATTAAACTTGAACCATTTGCCGATTCCACAAGACTACCGATGGCTGCTGTATTTATCCCGGTTAGCATTGGACCAACATTCAGGCCAGGATATGGGCGAAAGTTCGATAGAGTTTTGGGATCAGGTACAGCCAGCACAATATCATTCGGCACCAACGATTCTGCATTTTTTTCATTTGATGTCTGCGACTTCCAGCCACCAAGCAGTCTAATTGCCGAACTTCCGCAACGATTCTTAAGCAGCAGCCAGAAGAGCTTGGTTTTTTCTGAGAATCTCATACTTTTCGGACTGGGGGAGTTGACGGCAAGAAAAGTTTCGTACACTATCATGTAGCTCAATTCGGAAATGGAATCGCTCAAAACTGCCTTAATTAGAAGGGGCAGAACATTAGGTAGCTTCTTGTCTTGGATTTTCTGTAGAAATTGTGGCAGTTTCTCTTCAACAGTCCATACCTTCTGATTACAAGATTTCGACCGGCATGCTGGGTGTTGCTGCGACTTTGGCGTGGAATTAAGAAAGGAACAAGATTCCGCTTCAGTATTAGACTGTTCCACAGCTTCTTCAGAGAGAACTTGGGACGAAAGTTCACTTACGTTTACATCGAAGCCAGAAGCACACGTGGTGCTATCCAGATCCATCATCTTGTTTAAAACGTGCTGACCAACGCAAGGCTCGTCCACGTTTTCTTCTTCAATGATGCTAGACGATGCAGTTTGAAACGCAGTTTCGCCAACTTCAACACGCTTTTCCACACGGCTGCACGCACGAAACTGGCAATACATACGATCAGTCAAGTTTCCGTCAGGTTGGCGCGTAGAGCTATCAGCTACAGCACACAGCATCAGCAGATTGCTGTTGTCACAGAGGGTAGGAGACGTTACAGGTTCCTCGTTGTTAGTGTTCACCTTTTAATTAGTAAAATTTATTTTTATCTTACAGTACACACTTATTCTATGAAATACCTCATGGGTGAATAATGAAGGATCACTGTCTGTGCGCTTCCCATCTTCAAGCTCCTCGTGAACCCGCTGTAAGATTGTGTCTGTGGAAGGCAGTTCCTAAAATAAATTTAAGTAACGTTATAGGAAGTTAAAACTACACATCTTTATCGAACGTTTAATCATTACTACAGCAAGAATTTTACAAAGTTTTCGGAATTTATTTAGCTCTGAACATGCTCGTACTTGAGCTTGTAACACTCTCCTTAGTCTTCTTTCTGCCAAAATTTTCATCGGCTTCTGCTTGCCCCAGTTCTTTGCCTTCGTTCGTCTTTTCTTCACATAAACGCTCGGCATTTCTTCTGATTGGTTGATCAATTTCTTGTCTGCAGAAAACTAGCGTTAGACTTGCGTTTGATTGAAACTTGGTACAGAGTTTTCGCACTTTCTCCACGAAAACAGCTTTTTACTCAAAGAATCATATACCAAAACGGAAGAGCGAAGTCTGAAAAAGCCCCAATTCAAGTCAGAAAAAAGATTTGTGGCCTACAAGCCGAGTATTATTGAAAAGAATTTACCTACGGTGGAGAATCTGCTAAAGGTTCCTGGCGTGGCGCCCCCAACGGAAAAAATTAATTAAAAATGATTGTAAATTTTTGCCCATGTGTCATATATCAAAAAAACGTAGAAAATTATGCAGAACAAGGGAATATTAGTTTTCTGCCTTAGCTCTGGACGGTAATTGAAATAATAAGCAAAAATCACCGGTCACTTAACACGTCTGTAAAAAATGAACGACTTATTCTAAAATTTTAGCTCTTCGGCCAAAAATAAGCTAATTTTGTCCTCAAACATTATAAATTGTTGGAAGTTCTAATCACATTATCCTGAAATATATTAATTAAACAGGCAACTAAATAAATCACGGGCATAGTATGGCGAGATAAAGAATGCAGCGTTGCCTAGTTGATTTTTCTCCACAGGCTACGCGTAACTCGCCAGTTTGATCTTGAATATGGCTTTAAAAATTATCAGTTGATCTTGTTCTCTCGAATCTTTTAAAACAATCAAGTGCACATTGCCTCAATTTGAGTGTTTTTGTGAATTTTAGATAGAATTTTCGTACCACTATTCATTGGTGTATAATTTTGGCATGCTATTCAAACAGTCGGTGAGTAATTTGCATAATTCTGAGAAGTCTTTTTAATCTCTCATTTCAACTTCTCTCGAAATTCCAGAGTTTTGGCCTGATTTGCGTTCTCTGAAAAAGTTTCTTAACCCGTTTTAGATTCTTTGCTTGTTAAGCTACAAAATTGTGCAATTAAACAACAGAAACTTTTTTAGACAAGTTAAATAATGGCGAAAAATGATTGATCTTAACAGAGAAGATTGATCTTAACGCTGAAATTTTGCCTTCATTTTAATTACAGGTTTATATTTTTAAAATAGTTAATTATACGAGTTGATTCCCCAACTTTTCCTGTATTTGAAACTGTTAAAGTATTTATCGAACGATCCACACATTGCAGGAAAAAAATATTTCTGATCGCACACAAAATGACTGGCCATTGGAGCCGTTTAGCAGAACCCGCACCCTACCTCTTTTTGCTGTTTACATTCACCATCGTTTTCAAACACACGCACCGTTGTCAGATGGGTAAATATATAATGCGCATATATTTAAAAAAAAACTAACTATTACTTAAAAATTACAAAAACTAAAAGAGATTATGCAGAAAAAATTGCTGATTATTAATATGAAATTCTTTTTTCGTTTCATTGTGTATTTCGGTTTTAAAACGGGCTTGAAATATTTTCCGTTGAGATGGGCGATGGAGCATAGCCGAAGACTCTGGGGCGTGGTAAAGTGCTTCAGCATTGCGGGGGAAGAAGAGTCAACTTGAGCTTTCTTCGACGCTTGACACGGTGAAGGATAGAAATGTTCAGGTAAGTTCTGGGGTAAACTAGACTAGTAAATCCGGGATATGGTTACCACCAGAGGCTAGGCAGTGTTGAGAAAATTTTATTCAGTAAGTTAAAAAACAAGTCGGATATCCGGACAATCCGGATAGTGCGCGTTCGAATATTCGGATCGTTTTTTTGGTATCCGGGAAAGGGAGCTTGCTAGAAGCTTCTAATCCGACTGGTCCCCTACAGTGATACCCTAAAGGAAAACTCGGTGTTTTGATTATATACATTCAGTAATACATGTCTGAACCGTCGACTTATCTGTTTTGAAGACATATTCACAACAAGCAACCTTGCTCAAGCGGGGTTTTCACTAGACATCAACCAAGGGAAAATCGCCAGTCCAGTCGCTCTGGCGGGGTACACTGTAGCCTGAGGGCATGGCAGGCTGCCTTCAGTTGTCTGGACTGGACGTTTAAAAAAATTTTGATACGGGCTGACGGCTCGCCAGGCCCTGGCCGGGTTGGCTTCCCAACCATGAATTTCTCGGAATCCAAGTAGCTTTGGGCTACTGCCGGCTCGTAATTCCCGCCTCGCGCGCCAATTAATTCGCAGAAACCAATAAAAAATATAAGCGCTACTACGGGCAACACTAAAACGAAACCTCCATTTACTGGGCGCCGCACCACTTTCACCCGATCGATAGACGCGAGGGCTGATGCTAGTGTGGCATGGGTCCAAGCAAGAAGGATGACAGGGACAACTGGTAGCCTCGTGGCCGCCGGGGTAGCCTGGCTCTAGTGAAAACCATACTTCAAGAGAGAGCTTGGCAGCCCAATTAAAAGACCGTTCACTTTTGACAGTGGACCCTTGATAATTCAGCTTAGTAATCTTGTACTGGATACACAGTACATTCCTTCTATATGAAACGAATGTAAATAATCAAATAAGTAATAACCAATTTGTAGGATATCTTCTCCAGGCGCTTTTCCTCAGACAGAGGCGTTCAGCAGTTTGCAGGACCTCATCCAGTCCGCTACTCGATTCTGGAAGCTTAGTTCGCCCACTTTTACTATGTTTTGACTGGTAATCGATTGGTGGATTTCCAATAGGGCTTTCCCCAGTTGCGACGATGATGTTCGTGTAGCTTTTCTACGATAATTCTGATTCATATTTTATGGGTTTTGAAACGCAACACGAAGAACTGGTATGCAAATGGTTAGGCTAATAGGCTTTGAGACGAGTGACGTTGCGGAACACGG